>JAJOOI010001794.1:0-77459 GCA_029582585.1 Solanum bukasovii | reverse complement strand
CTCAACTTCTCAAAAACTCAACTTTTTACCAACTTTTCCTCAAACCAACTTTACAACCACAAAACATGGGACTCGGGGCAACTACCGAAAGGGCAAAATAGTCATTTCCACGAAAAATCACCAAAATGACCTTTCGGGTCATTACAGCTACATTATGTAGCTCTTGGAACTAATAAAGCTTGCGAAAAAATCTGTAATAATAATAGAATTATATATTGAATGCAACAAATTTATATATATATATATATCACGTAAAAAGAGAATGTATATAAATTTTGACTTTCCGTAGCAAATGGATTTTTAGCTAAAATTCTATATTTTTCATGGCTAAAGATATGAATTTTTAGCTATAATACGAAAATGTTTGTGGCAAATACTTCATGTTATAGCCATGAATTTTATTAGTCATAACTAAATACGAGTACTATTGCCACGAGACTAAGCTATAGAAATAGCTACAAAATTTTGTTTACATGGCAACCAAATTAAATATGTTGCTACAATGTAATAGCTTTGTGGCTGCATCTAAAAAGATAACTATAAATCATATTTGTCGTGGCAAAAGAATAAAGTTATTTGCTACATATATATTTTGCGTGGCAAAAACTTTTTATCAGTGCAGCTACAACTCAAAATTTTTGTAGCAATAGATATTAGTTCTCAACCACGGACCATGTAAAGTTTGTAGCTAACTTTTAGCCACGCTACATCTTGCTACGAATGCTACGGAAGAAAATATTGTAGCTAAAGTGTTTAGCCATAGAAATTTTCATAATTAGCTACAACTAATTTTGCAGCAATATATGATTTTTTTTGTAGTGGTTTCATTGTTCCCTCAATGACTACTCGCTTTTCTTCAAGATCACCAGGAACCTTGTCACTATTTTGGCTGTATATGTCGATGACATATTAATTACTAGAAACAATACAAAGGAAATATGTGAGATTAAATGTTTCTTGAATTTTGAATTCAAGATAAAAGATTTGGGAGAAGCTCATTACTTCTTAGGAATGGAATTGGTGCGAGAAAATGGGGGAATGATTATTACCTAAAGGAAATTTGCATTAGAGGTCCTCACTGAGTTTGATTGCCTCGAATGTCGGGATGTGTCTACTCCCCTGGATCCAAATTTAAAGCTTTCTTCCACCTCTGGTGAACCCCTCACAAATCCTACCTTCTATAGACGACTTTTTGGGAAACTGGATTTTTTAACCAATACTAGGCCAGACCTTGTTTATACCGTCCAACACCTTAGTCAGTATATGCAAAATCCTTGTTCTGGTCACCTAAAAGTTGCTTATCATGCCTTAAGGTACCTAAGTAAAGATCCACGTTTAGGTATTTTCTTATCTCCAACTCCTTTTTTCCAGATTCAAGCCTTTTGTGACTCCGATTGTGCGGCATGTTCTGATTCACGGCGATCTGTAAGTGATTTCTTATTGAGTCTTGGGGGTTGTCCAATAGCTTGGAAATAAAAAAAAACAGCCAGTCGTTACCCTTTCTTCCGCTGAAGCAGAGTACCGCTCTATGCGTTGCCTTGTGGCCGAGATCACTTGGGTTGTTCGACTTCTTCAAGATTTGACTATCACTCCATTTTTTATAGTGCCTATCAATTGTGAAAGTCAAGCAACAATTCACATTGCCAAAAATCCTATTTTTCATGAACAAACAAAGCATATTGAACTTGATTGTCATTTCGTTCGTGAGAAACTTCTTGATGGCTTGATTTCGTTATCATTTGTTCCATGTTCTTCTCAGTTAGCTAACTTATTCACCAAGGCTCTAGCAGGGCCTGTTCATCGTTTTCTATTGAACAAGTTGAGTGCCCGATCTCCGGGCATCAACTTGAGGGGGGGTGTTGTCGAAAAAAATGGAAATGGCTCATCTTGAGCTGAATCGTCTTCGGGCTTATACACTTGGGCCTCAATTATTTCTAACTTCTGATAGAAGGATTCATATTCTGGTGAAACTAGGACTCCTCATGTAAATAATCTACCTTGTAATTATCTTCAGTATTTATCTTTTAGAGTTTGTTTTTAGAGTTTGTATTTATCATGAGAGATTCTTTTTGTATAAATACACAACTTCTTTGTACAGTCGAGGCATCAAGAAATACAAAGGAAGATCTCTACTTCTAGTTTTCTGTTTAATTATTGTTAGATCATGTGTTGGCCGGTAGCAAATATTATCTTTATATACTTCGTAAGTTATAATTTCAACATCCCATTCTATCAACAATCCTAATGTCATGATAGGTTTAAAATCATAAGTTTCAGAAAATATTCTTTGTCGTACATGTAAGCCTTTAGTTTATATAAACTATAGGATTCAAAAGTTATATCTTTACGTTTCCAAATTTTATGTACGATATAAATTAAGATACACAAAATAAAATACCTCTTTCTTTGACATCCTATCGATGAAGCCATTGTTTAAGAGTTTTTGCTCCAAAAAAGTTCTTGTCCAATTGTTAATTTTATCCAAAATGTCATATTTCTCCTGATCAATAGCCAACTGTGATGCTTTGTGGAGTTCAAGAATTTCAACATGACTTAAATATTTCCCACTTGTTGCAAAGAAATGTTCTTCAACCACAAATTCTGCTAGTTCATCTGCAAATTACTTGAATTCATTAAGGCAAACTACTTTGTTGTCGGAGTTTTTAGGGTTTGATTTCTCAGATGTTAACTCAGCTAATCTATATTGTAGTTATTATCTCAGAACGTCATATGTTTTCTTGATTTCAATTTTCTTCAACAACAAAATTGACTTTCTGAGAAAATAATTATTAGTAAGTAATCATCTGAAATATCGACTCGAGTTTTTAGTAACAAACCTGAGGAGACATCATAGTAGCTCATCCTTAGAAGTCGAAAAGCCATAGCACAATGGGTGACATTTGAGAAAATTTCTTCATTCTTTTGTTGCCATAGCCTATAAATAATTGACATTATTATAATATACTATAGGCTTAACAAAATCGTCAAGGTGAAATACCTAGATAGCCCCTTAAACTTAGCATAATTTATAATCTAGACATCTTAACTTTTTTACTAATCAGATAAACACTTTAACTTAACAAAAGCGTATTTTTTTATGACGTTGCAAATAATGTGTATCAAAGACATTCACAAGATGCACTTTTGTCAAGTTAAAGTATCTATGTGGTCACGACAATATTAACATCATGCATACATTAACTTATACTATCTAGTTTAAAGGGCTATTTAAATATTTAGCCAATTATAAAATATGATTGTGATTAATTAGATTTAATTTACCTGTATATTTCATCTAGAACTTTCTTTATCTCTGATTTAAAATGCCGATGTACTCCAAGATTTTGAAGTGTATCAACCAAGCAAAGCAATGAATGTATCTTTGTTGGATACATAGTGGGAACTATGAGAACATAAAGGGCCAAAAAAAATGTTAGAAAGCAAAAAACAAGATTATTAATTGAAACAGATAGAGTGATTTTCATATGCATAACTAAAAAAAAAAGGAAAAAGGACAAATATACCCCTGAACTATCGTAAATGGTATGCAGATACCCTCCGTCATACTTTTGGACATTGGTGCCCCTGCCGTCCAAAAACTAGAGCATATATACCCTTTATACTAACGGACATACACGTGTCATATTCTTATCCACCGATCCGACATTTATTAAATATCGGATCGACGGATAAGATTGCGCAACGTGTCCCTATTTAGTTTTCCGTTAGAGTAAAGGGCATATATCCTCTAGTTTTTGGACGACAGGGGCACCAATGTCCCAAAAGTATGACGAAGGGTATCTGCATACCATTTATGATAGTTCGAAGGTATATTTATCCTTTTTCCCAAAAAAAAAAAGCTATCTTGATCATGTACGTACCCCAATTTTTGTGTTGTTGCAAGATTGAATTAAGATATTCATAGCATTTTTTATCATGTTGATGATAAATCAAGGCAGCTGCAGTAGTAGCTGGTGAATCAAATAATGAACCATTTTGTCTTTGATGTAACTTTATTATTTCCTTCCAATCACATAATTCACCAAGTCCTTCACCCATATATTCATCATTCCTTGTGAAATTATTTTGTAAATGTTTAGAAATATATAGTCAGAAAATAAGTGTATAAAGGTGTGTTCGGTGGGAAGAAAAATATTTGTTTCGAAAAATAAAATGAAAGTATATTTTTTTGTATTTGATATGTAAGTAAAAAAAATATTTATATATAATTTAGAAAAATATTATGAGAAATGAAGGTGTGGGGTAGTGAGGATGGGACTACAAGAGTGTGGTGAAGATTAGTTTTTGTTAGAAATTAGGGAGGACAGACTATTAGAAATAGAGGTTTTCGTATTGCGAATTAATGAGAAATTTGTAATATAAAATATGATTAATGTTTCGACCTCATTCCCATTGAATTAACTAATGCATGGTGGGAAACAAATTCTTATTGAAATAGTAGGAAGCATTTTAATTTTTCCTTGGAAAAACACTGTATATATTTTTTATCTTCTTACTAATTTAATCAAAATATTAGTGGGAATAACCATTGAACATTTTTAAGTGAGAAATTCCAAAGAAAAAATAATGATTAGTGATACAATCAATGTGGAATATATATCACTTGTGGAACTTGTTTTCTCTATTTTCATTAATTAAGGAAGTCATTTTTCTCATTTATAAAAACGTGTTTTTCTAGAAAATATATTTTCCAACCGAACATGAAAAAAATATTTTTCCTCCATGCCGAACACATAAAATTAATTTTTTTTAAAGTAATATGAAATGTGTACCTTTTAATTGTTGAATCTCTTTTGCAATTCACCAAATTTAAAATAATATCAAGATCCAAAGGCAAATTTAAGTTTAATTTCTCTGCAAAATTGATCATAGTAGAAAATATAATTTCAAATCCTAGAGGTGAAATTTGATCCTTGTTATCTACTGCCCAACCATACGTTTCAATGAAGCCAAGACCTGAAAGAAAATGAAGGAACTCTTCAAGTATATAATAAAATTTATTTTGGAAATTTTTAAATAATATACCGTCCAACATAATATATTACAAATTGTATTCGCGTAATTATATTTTTAGTTTATACCTGCATATATTACCAAAAGTCAAGAATTTTGCTGCAATAATGTAATATGAGTATTTATAATCAACACTTTATAAAAATATTATTAAAGAATTTAGTGACTCTAGATGCAAGGACATTAATTCAATTACTATTAAATATTTTTATGGTAACAAAATTGTCGCTAAAAGAAATTTTTTAGTGGATTACCAGTTTACCAGGCCACTGTATCTCTAGTACTATAATTATAATAATGAAAAAAAAAACGGAAAATATTTTTCCATTGTTAATTCATTTTAATTGTCGTACTTATTAAAAATTGATCAAGATAATTATTATTTTAAAATATGAAAATATAATTAATTACCCTCTTAGACCATTTTATTTGTCACAATTTTTGTTTAAACGTTTCCTTAAAAAATGTGTTTTGATTAATCATTATATCCTTGTTAATTATCTTCAATTATTTAAAATGTTAAGAAATTCTCTTCAATAAATTTTTTTGGGAAAAAGGACAAATATACCTCCGAACTATCATAAATGGTATGCATATACCCTTCGTCATACTTTTGGGACATTGGTGCCCCTGTCGTCCAAAAATTAGAGCATATATGCCCTTTACTCTAACGGAAGACTAAATAGGGACACATGGCGCAATCTTATCCGTCAATCCGATATTTAATAAATGTCAGATCGGTGGATAAGATGATGACACGTGTATGTCTGTTAGTATAAAGGGTATATATGCTCTAGTATTTGGACGGCAGGGGCACCAATGTCCCAAAAGTATGACGGAGGGTATCTGCATACCATTTACGATAGTTCAGGGGTATATTTGTCCTTTTTCATAATATTTTTCTATAGCTTTAATCTCTCTTCAATAAGAGAATTAAATATTAGTAATCACAATATTAAAATATGTGTATATACTTTTCATTTATGGAAATAATGTATTCATTTATTTTTTGATTTTCTAAAATTACAACTATTTTGGGTCATTTATTTTTAGTAAAAACGACAAATTATAAAGTGATCCGTTTTCACCTTTACTCTTACTCTATTAAATTGAGATCAGGATTAAATAATGATAATTTAGTTTAGTTAATACCTTCTTAAAAAATATGTAGAAATAAATATGACAAATAAAAATGAACAGTAGGGAATAACATATTAGTGATGACTTGAACAAATAAAGTCCATTTACCTCTTTTGATTTGCTCATCTCCAACTCTCCATTTGCTTAGTGCAAGCAAACATGCAAGAGTGGAAGAAAGTGAGTCCTTGAGAAGTAATGGATGGCTAGGGTTTAGTCCCCAAGATCCATCTTCTCTTTGATTTTCAATAATCCAATCCAAACATTGTGGAAAACATGGCTCATTCAGTGAATGTTTTGAAGGGACCATAGCTACCCATGCTGTGTCATAGGAAGAAGGAGATAACTCTACTTTCCCAAAAGTTTCCCTTATTCTCTCCCTTGCATCTTCAAAACCATCCTACAACGAAAAATATATTCAGTGTAATTTTACAATAAGTAAAATGGAAAAGATATAGTGTGTACGTTTGACTTTACCTCTAATTTGAGCTATAGGGAGGTTGTTTCTAATGGACTGTCAGACCAAATTAAAGTAGTTCGAAAAAAAAAAAAACAATGGAAGAAAAGAAGTCTAAGACAAAATGATGTTAAAAGAATGACAAAGTGTACTAAAAAAGAAACAGTCACTGTGACAAAATAATGGAAGTGCAAGAAATACTATGTATTAACAAGAATCTCCTCACTAATGCCTTAATACTAACTTTATTATGAGTTTGATCATTCGAATCAAATAGTTTTGTCTTAGATTTTATATTTGTTAAAAAAAATCAAAAAATAAGTATAAATAATAAATTTCAAACAAAATAGATTATACACAATGTGGTAGAGAATTTCCAACCAGAATTCATAAAGTTAAAATCATGAATCAGTTTCTGAAAGGCGCATGAAGCAACTTACCATTGATGGAGTCGTACTGTGGCTGCATCTTACTCTACATGATCTCTGGAAAATTGCATCTTCTTTCAACAATGATGCAAAGAAAAGGAAAAAAGGTGAACTAAAGTTAATTAGGGCATGGTGTCACAAAAGATAATTAAATTTAACTTACGTAAATGCTACTTCTTGCAATGATCAAAACTATGTGACTTACTGGATGAAATTGTTTTCCCATTTCCTAGTTTATGATGAGAAAGGGTTATCATTGTGCTTCTATAGCCAACTATCATCCTTGAATATTGTGTGTTGTTTTTGGAAGTGGAGGGGTAAAAAATGAAGAAATTTCTTTAGTTAGCTACCACATTTATGGAGGTGAGGGTCATTTGCATTTTTCTCGTATTTTGTGTTTGTCTTTGATTTTTATTCATCATTATAAATATTTTTTTAGCGGAGAGAAGTATTGAAAACATTTATGAACTTAGTGCAAATTATTAGTTTCGTCCCTCAACTATTGAAAGCCTTAAAAACAAGGGTATTGTATAAAATAGCAAACTATTAATTCAAATTAAATGTTATAACCACAGTTTGATTTAATTGTAACCCGTAGCAAACAGTTGTCATTCGCCTCTTTCCCTGAATTTCTCGCTCGCCACTCTCCATTTCTCGCTACCAGTCTCTCCCTCACCTCTCTCACTTTATACAAACACAAATGTACAAATTATGTTTGTGTTTGTATAAAGCGAGAGAAAACTGTATATATACATATATTTTCGTTCACCTCTCCCTCCCCCAGAGAATCTCGCTCGTCACTCTCCCAGATCTCGCTCGCCTCTCTCACTTATACAAACACAAATGTATAAATTGCGTTTGTGTTTGTATAAAGCGAGAGCAAATTGTATATACAAATACAAATAAACATATTTTCGTCCTATACACTTATAATTATACAAATACAGATCTTCCCTTGCCCAATTTTCTTTTGTCTTTCTCTCTTTCTCGCTTTATACAAACAGAGATTATACAATTGCTCTCTTTATACAAACAAAGATTATGCAATTCATTCTTTTGTATATGTATATCGAAATATACATATTAATAGCCATAGCAAACATAAAGTTTGTTATGGAGCGCAATTATACAAACTATAGCTATAGCATACAAATATGATTTTTATGTTTGCTAAACCTAAAATTTACTCTAAAAAAACCTTTAGTTGACTAACTGAACTTAAAATACACTCCAGTCTGCCACATGACATATCAAGTGGTCTCAAACTCTTGTAGGAGCGTGAGACTCTTAATAAAATGCCAAAAGATGTGTTGAAAACACCCCTAAAGTTGGCGAAAATTTGGGACTGTATTTCACTGATGTGGCAAGATCAAGGGTGTATTTAAGTTCAATTAGTCAAGTAGAGAGTGTTTTTAATATTGTCAATAATTCGGAGACAAACCTAATAATTCACATCAAATTTAGAGCTATTTTTAAATACTTTTCTCTTTATATTATAATATCTCACTTTGATATAAACTTGATGTGTAATTATGCACGTTTTGCCCTATAAATGACTAGTCTTTAATTCTATTTGTCAATCATTGCAGCATATCTTATTTCAAAGCAGAAAAAGTATATGAGCATTATTACTCTTTGATTCATGTGGACATCATACATTTTTGTTAGAAAATGTTTCACCTTTTATAATGTATTGTTTTAGTACAAACTTAAAATTTATTTCAGCTTTAATATAAATATTGAACGTTAAATAAAAAAAATATCGAGCAAACAAAGCATATATAGTATCATATAGAATCTCGTGATAAGTTTTGCTAGTTGTTGGCCATTACGTGGATATTTTTAACAATAAATGATCTCTTTATTTTGTTTTCATTCTTATTTTTGACAAAGAAGCAAGTATGTATTAATAGTTAATTGAAATTGGTGAGTTTTAAATTTTGACTTCCGTTTAGCCTATGAGCAAACCTTTAAAGTCAAATTAAAATTAAAAATTATTGATTTTGAATCATGTTTATGAATCAAGCGAGATCAAAAGGTCAAAATCAATTGCCTCCCAAATAATTTTTATAAACTCGAGATGATTTGAATTTTTTTTCATCCAATAGTTATCGACTTTTCCAATGTCATGACAAATAAGGCCTATTATTAAAAACTTGAGGCTAATTCCATCTTGTAATTTATGACTATAGTTATAGTTATCTTAGACCCTTAGCTGCGCTATAGTTAGACTTGATAACTATTAAAAAGTGTGTGACTCTAATTTCCACATATAACGATTTAATAAAATTGATGATCTAGAAAGCTAAATCATGAAAAAATTGTAAGAATAATTGAAAAATAATAATAATATTTTGAAATATCTCAACACTACCACAAGTTTGTACCAACCTTATAGATATGAGCTATATGACACATGAAAAATACATTTATGGTAGGTAGTTAGGGGTGAATTAGTATTGAATTTTAAAGTGAAAAATCAATGGATATTGGATAATATCTTTTTCCTTTATTTTTTACCACTAAAAGTGCATTCATTGTACACCAACACATTAAATAGAGTTTTATGACATCCATTCCACATGCATGGTCTCTCATTTTCTTCCTCATTAATTAATAATTTCTCTGTCTTCCTCATTGATTTTACATTACTTCTTAAGAAACTATAAATAGAGGGGTAATTTTACTATATCACCTTTTTAATATAATAAATACAATGTTTTGAAAAATGTAATAGAGAAATGACTAATGAATGATAAGAATAAATTAGGAATTAAATGTAAATTATCTATTGATATTATAAAGTAAACAAGTATTGTTAAACATCCCAAAATAATATAGGAGACAACTATTATTGGACGAAGGTAGTAACATAATGACTTGGGAAGCATATCTACCTCCTTCAAAAAGTAGAAATTAAACTGTAAACATTTACATAACTTTAAACTTAGAGTACTCCTAAAGAAATTTGAAAATCAAATTAAACAACAAAAGAAGTACTCTGCCACAATCAGGCCGGACCCAGAGGTAGTCGAGGTGGTTCACCTGAACCCTCTTGATAAAAATATATATTATATATATAAGATATTTAAAAAAAAAGTTGATGTCTATATATTGATTTTGAATCTTCTAAATGTAAGATTAGAGGTTGATTTAGTGGTTGAGGTGTTCAAAACTCATCTTGGGGTTCCATGTTTAAATCTTAGTACAACTTTTTCTTTTCGACCCCCTTAATGAATGGGAAGTTGTAGAATGGGAATTGATCCAAAAATATCAGTTGTAAATCCAAAAGGGGAAACATGGGAAGTTGAAGATTTGTCTATTGGTGACACACGTGTTTTTCCAACTGCCCTTGGTGTGAACCCTATGGTCACTGTTCAAGAAGTTTCATATTGCATTGCACAAAATGTGCTTCAAGTACTTAAGTCTAAGAAGATGAATTAAATGGGAAAAATTATTGCTAATGGGTTGAGGATGATGAATTGTTACCTATTGTATCGTATCGTATTGATATTTTAAATAATACTATATTGTTCTGAAAGTTACGTACTTATATTTTGTTGAATCGTTATTATATAGCTATGAAAAATGTCATTTTGTGTAACGATTTATTTAGTGTGATTACACATAGTTTGGATAGTCGCATCACTATACCTAAGTTTGTATATAATTAAATTAATAAGACTAAGATCACCTATATGGATAAATTCTTTTGTACGTAGTAGTATGTTCAGATTTTGTCAAGGTAATATCCAAGGTTCAAATTCATTTTTTTATTTTTTATTTTTCAATCGGTGATCAGTATTTGTATTGGGGTCTGATTAAATTCGGATTCGCTCATTGCATGGTCCATTTTTGGAGACGGCCAGCGCTTTCAACAAGACTTTTTCCATTTTCAGAAGCTCGAACTTGAGACCTCTGCTTAAGGATGAAGGTGTTGGGTATAGCAAGAGTTAAATGGAAAATGGAGGGAAGATGAAAAGAGAAATTGGAAAAGATTCTCTTATGCTTCAAGAAAAGGCATTTCTCCCTTATTGGTGGTGGAAAGAAAAATAGAAGTGTTTAAATAGAGAAACACTTCTATTAATTGTTAAAAGGGTTGGAAAGAGGGAACCCCCTCGCGCTGCCTTCGTCGTCGCTCGCTAGGCTTCAGCTTTGGAAAATGATCGAGAGATTAATTTTTGGACAAAATTTTGTTTTAATCATTTAGTTAAATTAAATTAAATGGCCAAAACATTTCAATTATTTAGTTAATTAACCGAAACGTTCCGACCCGACTCGGATCCACGCGCGACCCATTTTATTTAAATACTTTCCCATTTTATTTGAATTTCCCACCGTTGGAGATGACTGTTCTGAAAGGTTGCAACTTTCAGGAACAACTATGACCGTTTGAAAGGTTGCAAACTTTCATGAATGGTCGTGTGGATTCTGAAAGGTTGCAACCTTTCAGAATCAGTTCCTCTTGGCTATAAATACCCATAATTCTTCAGACTTTTTACTTATGAAAATTTCTGATTACTTCTTCTTCTTTTGCACAAATTTTCTTTGTGTACTTTAATGCCGTTGAGTGGCTTGCTGACACCAGCATTTTGGGTATCAATACACTGGTGATTGAGATCATTCTATCCTAGGAGGACATATTTCAAATGAAACCTCGAATACTAGAGGGAAATAATTTTCTTAAGGGGACACTATGCATTCAGTGGGCTTGATCTTCTTTCCATTTGTTTTTACAGATTTTAGTTTTGTGAATTAAATTATGTTCTTCAGTTCTTCACTGGTTAATTAAACTTTGGTAACTTCGTGTTTCTGCAAAGTTTGTTGTAATCAGTAGTATTGTTTTAAACACAAATTGTATAACAATCTTAAGGAAATTATTTATTTTATTTTAATCTGTGTTTCTGGTGGAGACAAAAACCTTCGTGGTTTTATACTCCTATTAAGTTTGTCATTTAAGTTATTGCTTACTGAGTCATTTGTATCAATTTCTGTTTATTACAGATTCTGAAATGGCAAATGATAATGTAACGGTGGTTGTTGCTGCACCAATCCGAACTACTGTACCACCAGCAGAGAAACCAGGAAAATTCTCTGGTGTGAATTTCAATGGATGGTAGCAACGGGTATTTTTCTGGCTTACCACTCTTGGTTTGCAGAAATTTGCAAATGAAGAAATTCCAGTGCCTGCTGCTGATATGTCAGACAGGGAAAAATTCATGATTATTGAAGCATGGAAACAGGCAGACTTCCTATGTAAGGGCTACATTCTGAGTGCTTTAACTTATATAATGTCTATAGTGTAATGACAACTTCAAAAGAATTGTGGACTGCACTTGAGAAGAAATATAAGGCAGAAGATGCATGCTTGAAAAAGTTTGTGGTCACAAAGTTTTTAGATTAAAAAATGTCAGATAGTAAAACTGTTGAATCACAAGTGTAGGAACTTCAACTTATTTTCCATGATCTGATTACTGAGGACATGGTAGTTAATGAAGCTTTTCAAGTGGTTGCAATGATTGAGAAGTTACCTCCTTCGTGGAACGACTTTAAGAATTATCTAAAGCACAAGCGTACAGAAATGAAGCTTGAAGATCTTGTGATTCGGCTCAAAATTGAGGAAGATAACAAGACCGTCGAAAAGAAGTCTCGTAAGAGTTTGACAATAATTAGAGTTAATATTGTTGAAGAAGCTCCTACCAAAGGCAAGAAGAGAAAGAAGTCCAACAGATAGAAGTCAGAACAGGCCAAGAAGAAATTCAAGGGCAACTGTTACAATTGTGGCAAGGCTGGTCACACGTCTTCTGACTGTCGTGCTCCAAGAAAGGACAAAGACAAAGACAAAGGCAAAAGTCAAGCAAACATCATGAAAGAGATAAAAGATGCATATGACTTCTGTGCAATAATCTCGGAGTGCAACTTAGTTTGAAATTCCAAGGAGTTGTTTATCGACTCAGGTGCCACTCGACATATTTACTGTACGAAAGAAGCCTTTGCAACGTACACTCCTGCTGAGTTCGATGAAGATTTGTTCATGAAAACATAGCAACATCAAGGATTGTAGAAACTGGAAAAGTAATGTTGAAAATGACATTCGGCAAGGTGTTGACTTTGAACAACGTTCTGCACGTTCCTACTATTAGGAAGAATTTCGTTTTTGCTACACTTCTCGTTAAGAATGGGTTTAAGTGTGTCCTAGTTACTGACAAAGCTGTAATAAGTAAGAATGAGATGTTCTTAGGGAAGGGCTACCTCACTGAGGGCCTCTTCAAACTGAATGTAATGGTTGTTGACAGTATTAATCAAAATTATGCTTCTATTTACTTATTGGAGTCAAATGATTTATGGCATGCCCGTTTGGGACATGTAAATTACAAAGCCTTGCGAAAATTGATTACTTTAGAAGTATTGCCTGATTTCAAATGTGATCAATCGAAATGTGAAATTTGTGTGAAAAGTAAGTTTGTTAAACATCCTTATAAGTCTGTTGATAGGAATTTAAAAAATTTAGACTTAATTCACACAGATATATGCGATATGAAGTCAATATCATCTCGTGGTGGGAAAAAGTATTTTATAACTTTTATTGACGTTTGCACTCGATTCTGTTATGTATATTTGCTTAATAGTAAGAATGAAGCAATTGATGCATTTAAGCAATACAAAAATGAAGTGGAAAATCAATTGAATCTAAAGATAAAAATATTTCAGAGTGATAGGGGTGGAGAATACAAATCTCCTTTTGCAGAGATATGTTTGGAATATGGTAATATTCATCAAACTACTGCACCTTATGCACCACAGTCAAATGGTTTGGCAGAACGGAAGAACAAAACATTAAAGAAAATGATGAATGTCTTGATAATCAGTTCTGGTTCACCGCGAAACCTGTGGGGGGAAGTCATCCTTACGGCTAACAAGATACTCAATAGGGTACCCCATAATAAAACACAATCAATTCCATATGAGTTATGGAAAGGAAGGAAACCCAACTTGAAATATTTCAAAGTGTGGAGGTGTTTAGCCAAGGTAGAGGTTCCTTTACCCAAGAGGGTGAAAATTGGATCCAAAATAGTGGATTGTGTATTTATTGGATATGCTATGAACAGTAAGGCCTGTCGGTTTTTGGTTCATAAATCTGATAATCCTGAAATTCATGTTAATACGATAATTGAGTCAAATAACACTGAGTTTTTTGAACACATTTATCCATATAAAACTGAATGTGAGTCGACAAGTGAAAGACCTAAATGACCACGGAAAGAATCAATGGAAAATACACTACATAATAAGGATCCTAGGTGTAGTAATCGCCAATGGAAACCAACTTCTTTCGGACTAGATTTTGTGGCACTGTTGCTTGAAAATGAGCCTCAAACATTTAAAGCAGTTATGTCTTCATCTGAGTCAACTTATTGGAAAGAAACAGTCAATAGTGAGATCGAATCAATTTTAAGTAACCATACTTGGGAATTGGCTGATCTTCCTCTAGGAAATAAACCTTTAGGATCAAAGTAGACCTTTAAAAGAAAAATGAAAGCTGATGGGACTATTGACAAATATAAGGGTAGACTTGTAGTCAAAGAATACAGACACAAAGAAGGTTTGGACTACTTTAATACATACTCTCCAGTAACAAGGATAACATCAATAAGATGTTAATAGCACTAGCAGCAGTGCATGATCTTAGAATCCACCAAATAGATATAAAGATAGTCTTCTTCAATGGAGAGTTGGATAAAGAAATTTACATGGAACAACCTGAAGGGTTTGTGGTTCCTGGTAAAAAAGAGAAAGTGTGCAGACTTGTGAAGTCACTTTATGGGCTCAAGCAAGCACCCAAACAATTGCATGCTAAATTTGACCAAACAATGTTAGCAAATGCATTCAAGTTTAACGAATGTGATAAGTGTGTTTACATTAAAAACGTTCCAAATCATGAAGTCATTGTTTGTCTGTATGTTGACGACATGTTAATAATGAGTAAAGATATTGACGATATAAATAATACTAAGCGCATGTTGTCCAGCAAGTTCAATATGAAGGACTTAGGAGTTGTTGATTTGATCTTAGGGATCAGGATTCTCAAAACTCCTCAGGGACTAGCATTAACTCAATCTCATTATATTGAAAGAGTATTGGATAAGTTCAAGTACTTGAATTTCAATGTTGTCAAAACTCCAATTGATTTAAGCTTTACATTTCAAAGGTGAAAGTGACTCTCAATTAGAATATGCCAGAGTATTGGGAAGTTTGATGTATATTATGAATTGTACGCGACCAGATATAGCATGTGCTATTAGCAAACTGAGTCGGTTCACTCGTAATCCTGGATCAAACTCACTGGTTGGCAATGAAACGTGTGCTGGGGTATCTGGAACATACACAACACTATGTTTTGCATTATAATAAATATCCTGCCGTGATTGAAGGATATAGTGATGCAAATTGGATCACCGGGTTAAATGAAGTAAAATCCACAAGTGGTTATGTGTTTACACTTGGTGGAGCAGCAGTCTCTTGGAAATCGTCCAAACAGACATGTATCGCTCGCTCCACAATGAAATCTAAATTTATTGCTTTAGATAAGGCTGGTGAAGAAGCTGAATAGCTCCGGAATTTCTTAGAGGATATTTCATTCTGGCCCAAATCTGTGGGACCTATTTGCATACATTGTGATAGTCAAGAAACAATAGGTAGGGCAGGGAGCGTCATGTACAACGTGAAGTCTTATCATATACGACGGAAACATAACACCATAAGACAACTGCTCTCTAGTGGAATTATCACAATTGACTATGTGAAGTCAAGTGATAATGTGTCAGATCCACTAACGAAATGCCTAGTGAGAGAGGCAGTTGAAAGATCATCTAAGGGAATGGGTTTACGGCTTACGACAAGTCGGCATGACGGTAACTCTATCTAGCTAGTAGACTGGAGATCCAAAGAGCTAGATTCAAAGAGAAAAACAAAGTTGTGGCTGACGGTTTGGCATTGTCAATCAACTCAATCCATCTCATGATGAAGACAATGTTCAGGAACAAGGTTAAAACATTCAGGCTTGTTAATGAGTTAATAAAGCTTAAAGTTTTAAATGATTTGCTAAGTTTGGCAGATTTGACCAAATAGTGTATCTACGCGATGACACAGTTAGAAATCACCTATGTGAGTGTGAAGTGTAAGCCGTTTCAAAGAGAATTTTTTGTCAAAAGCCTATTCTTTATACACTCATGAAACGAGGAGGTGTTCATGGCTGAAACTAACACAACCGTAAGAGCCATAAACGGTAAAGGTTTAATTGTGTGACATATGGTTGTCTAGGTATACACCAAAACTCGACGGTTTAAAGATATCGCATCTACCGATTGACCGAGTATATCCGACATATGTTCACTATGGAAAGTCCAAGGGGAAACCTACTTATCCAGATGCAATTGATTCTTGCTTGTAAAGTACACACTCATCCGTGCATTCCTTTATGTTATGACCAATTCCCATTAATGTGGGGGATTGTTGGGTATAACAAGAGTTAAATGGGAAATTAAGGAAAGATGAAAAGAGGAATTGGAAAAGATTCTCTTATACTTTAAGAAAAGGCATTTCTCCCTCATTGGTGGTGGAAAGAAAAATAAAAGTGTTTAAATAGAGAAACACTTCTATTAATTGTTAAAAGGGTTGGAAAGAGGGAACCCTCTCGCACCGTTGTCGTCGTCGCTCGCTCGACTTCGGCTTCGGAAAATGATCGATCGAGAGATTAATTTTTGGACAAAGTTTTGTTTTAATTATTTAGTTAAATTAAATTAAATGGCCAAAACATTTCAATTATTTAGTTAATTAACCGAAAAGTTCCGACCCGACTCGGATCCGCGCGCGACCCATTTTATTTAAATACTTTCTCGTTTTATTTGAATTTCCCGCCGTTGGAGATGACTGTTCTGAAAGGTTGCAACTTTCAGAAACAACCATGACCATTTGAAAGGGTGCAAACTTTCATGAATGGTCGTGTGGATTCTGAAAGGTTGCAACCTTTCAGAATCAGTTCCCCTTGGCTATAAATACCCGTAATTCTTCAAACTTTTTATTTACGAAAAATTCTGATTACTTCTTCTTCTTTTGCACAAATTTTCTTCGTGTACTTTAATGCCATTGAGTGGCTCGCTGACACCAGCGTTTTGGGTATCAATACACTGATGATTGAGATCATTCTATCTTGGGAGGACATATTCCAAATCAAACCTCGGATACTAGAGGGGAATAATTTTCTTAAGGGGACACTGTGCATTCAGTAGGCTTGATCTTCTTTCCATTTTGTTTTTCCAGATTCTGGTATGTTTTTACAGATTTTAGTTTTGTGAATTAAATTATGTTCTTCTGTTCTTCACTGGTTAATTAAACTTTGGTAACTTCGTGTTTCTGCAAAGTTTGTTGTAATTAGTAGTACTGTTTTAAACACAGATTGTATAACAGAAGGAATCTCAATCATCCCACCACAATCCAATAAAAGTCATCAATATTTAAAAAATATCCTATAGCACGTGATAATAAGGGAAGAAAAAGAGGAAACATGAATTGCAGGAATAACAGACAAGTGTTCCAAAATTTCATAAATATAATAAGAAGTTTTCATGAATTAAAGTCATTTACTTTATTATGCAATTTAATCCATCAAAAAGTCAAATTAATTAATTAGCATTGGACCACTGGTGATAATTAAGTGATGACATGTGCAGTTAGACACTAGGTAGTCGTACAATTTTATTTTATATTTTAAATAAAGTTATTAACAAGAGTATATCAAAGTCAACTAGGAAATACAGAGATGTCGTGGTAATACAGAATTGTACCATTGTTTTTCAAATTACAACCTCATATGGAAGGTCATGATGAAGGATAGGCCGATGAGGACGGATCAAAAGAAAACAACTGATAGATATTTATGTTGATAAGATTTTAAAGAAAGGTTGCATGTGACATTTTAGATAAATTTACATCAGATTGGAGGAGTAAAGTGAAGAGCATTGAGTGAAAGGTTTATCCGTCCTTTAGTGGTATTATCAGTTACTCCTTTAGGAGACAGTTGATTTAGCAATTTTTAGTCTTTATCTATCTAATGATACACACTTTATAAAACATAACACAAGTTCATAACTTACATTTTTGAATTCGGTGATGGCGTAGTCGAAGAAGTCAATCCATGAGGTTTGTAAAACCAATGCGAATAATTATTCTACCATTGAGCTTGTTAGTCATATGGTGTAGCAAAATGGTAGATTATCTCAAAAATAGCTTAATTACGTTTCATAGCTATAGTTTGCTAATTACGATTCGTAGCTACATGTTATAGGGAGGAGAGTGGCGAGCGAGATTGGGAGAGGGAAGAGAGAAGCGAGTGAGAGAGGGTAGAGAGTGGGAGAGAGGCGAATTGCATATGCATATCTATCAAAATAATTGTATATATGTAACTGGTATACATATGTATTTGTATATTTGGCGAGCGAGATTGGGAGCGGGAGGAGAGAGGCGAGCGAGAGAGGGCAATAATTTGTATAATTCGCATCTTATTTGTATAATCGATTTGGTTCGAATTGCGGTTCGATATGATTTTTTAACCATAACCATGAACAAAGAGTCATACCATAATTCTATTTAAACACAACCTCCCTTGTTTCAGTTCACAATAAACTAAATTTGAGTAATAAATCATGAGCTTTTCATTAGTGTCCCAACACTTCATCTCATTGAAGAGCTCTTTGGGTCTTCAATGTTGGAAATCATCATCTCCATCTCTGATTTTACAACGAAATACATCAATATCCATGGGTGCATTCAAAGGTTAATTACTTATGGGAATTACTCCAGTAGTTTTTGTTCATACCTTATATACGTACATATAAAAAAAATCGCTATTTAACTTAAGACTAATATTGTAGGTATGCATAAACTTCAAATCCTAAATTCACCTTTGACAGTGTCTGCTCGTGGACTCAACAAGATTTCATGCTCACTCAACTTACAAACTGAAAAGCTTTGTGATGATGATAATGATAATGATGATCTCTATCTTGATGAAGAGCTTATGCCTAAACACATTGCTTTGATAATGGATGGTAATAGGAGATGGGCAAAGGCTAAGGGTTTAGAAGTATATGAAGGTCACAAACTTATTATTCCCAAATTAAAAGAGATTTGTCACATTTCTTCTAAATTGGGAATACAAGGTATCACTGCTTTTGCATTCTCTACTGAAAATTGGAAACGATCCAAGGTATGGATGAATGCATTTGCTTTTGTACATCTTACTCTCTCTGTCCTAATTTATGTGGTATTCGTACTTTGATTTTGAGAGTTAGATGAGTTATTCTTTTCCTGCATGTTCTTCATGTTTTTTAAAAATATTTTGAAATTGTTAATATGATGACTTGTACTTTTATGTCTTTTCATTTATGTAAATATTTTTATTTCAAAATAGTTAAACTATTTTTATTTTAAATAGTTACATTGGTGCACGTTTAGTCCCGTTATCAATAACTTACTCGTATCTAACAGAAATGCATAGTTAATTCATCATAAAATAGGATTAGCGACAAATTTCATAATAGTTACATTGGTGCACGTTTAGTCCCTTTATCAATAACTTACTCGTATATAACAGAAATGCATAGTTAATTCATCATAAAATAGGATTAGCGACAAATTTCATTATTTAGCTACATAATTTATTTGTCGGTAAATCTTGTTTTTCCTTAGTAATTTCGACAAATTCTCTTTTACCTAGCTACTAAAATCATTAAAAAATTTGGAAAATATGATCATAGTATTGGTTACCTGAACTTCCACTTTGTTTCACTAAACTTATAATTAAAAAGTGCTTCTAAGTGTATCTTCTCAAAAATATTTTTGGAGAAAAACTACTTTTTTTAGCTACTCAATAGTTTATACAACTGGATCCTTTAGCTAAAAAGTTATTTTTTTCTAAAAAATTGTTCAAACATTTTTTATTTTTAAATAAACATTTTTGACCTCCTAAAATCCTAATTACACAACTCTTAAAATTTGAATGATACCACAAAAAAAGAGATGGAGGGAGTATCATTATTTCTATGAGTAAAATTATTTTTATATATAGAGAGATTCAGATTTTTATACTAAACGTTGCTCAAGTATTTTGACGCATGAGGTGAAAAATGTAGATCTTTTTAGCTTCGAGAGAAATGTAATTTGTTTGTTTTATTTTAATTTGATACGAAGTTTAACAAGTAATGAAGACTTTTAATTTTATAAAACCTTAAATTAAAGATATGTCAAATATATTATCTTTTAATCTTATAATCTTAAGAATGTAAGGTGGAAAGTTTGAATTAACGATTGCTAAAAGAGGAAAAAAGACATTCCTTTTGAAATCAACTAAAACAGAGAGTAGGACAAATAAGTTGAGAAGAATGAATATAATTTATTGAATTTCTATTTGTGTTTCTTTTGTTCAAGCATATATAACCATTTGTTTTAGTGCAGGAGGAAGTTGATTTCTTGATGCAACTGTTCGAAGAATTCTTTGATGAATTTTCGAGGTAGTGATTTTTTAAAATTAAAATATAGGAATGTCACCAAAGGATAAAGAAAAGGGTAAAAAATTCCCTTGAATAATGGAAATAAAAATGTTTTTAGTTAATAGTTTGGTCTAAAAATGTCTTCGTCAATAGTTTGATCTAAAACACTCCTATTATTGCTTAATGAGTCAAAAATGCCATTTTCTCAAATAAATATATTGTTTTTATTTATTTTAAAACACAATCTTTTTGTAATAATAATTTTTTTGTTAGCAAATACTTATCCTTCTTCAATTCGAAAAAGATTAAAAAATAAAAATACTTTCTATCTTGTTAGTAATTTTAATTGTTATTGAAATAAAATTAATGATGAGGTTATTATGATCTTATATATATGATCCATATTATCAATTAAACAAAGGTACATATATATATATAGACTATAGTATTCTATTTTGATTGATAAAATGAGATTAAGAAGAAAAATGCCTACTTATTTCTTAGTTGAAGTAAATCTAAAAGAAAAAACAAGAATAAAAGTTCTTAAAAAGTAAATTTTTTATTAGGAATAAAATGTGTTTAAAATATATATATATATTAGGAAAAGGATATTTTCTACCCATTAAAAAATAATAGGAGCAGTTTTAGACCATATTATTGATGACAAAGACAATTTAAAACCAAACTATTAACTTGGATAATTTTTCTTCAATTTTACATAGTTCAAAAGCATTTTAAACTCTTTTCCATAATTAAAAACACAACTAAGCATCAATGGTCTAGTGGTAGAAATGTTCATATCATAGTAAAGATAGGAGTTCAACCCAAATGGTGCATTTTATCGACTTCTTACGTAACTCTACAAGTGACGAAATTTTTTTCAATAAACCTAGCTATATATATATATATTCATATACACTGTTTATACATTGCAATAATTCATTTTTCAAAACGAGCTGATTTTTTTCAATCCTGATACTCAAATCTTCTCTAAATAGTTCCAAATTCTAAATATTTGCTCCTCTTGATATTTTGAGTCTTTTGATATATTGACTCGAAATAATTCACTTTTACAGCAGGTCAAATTTTAAAAATTAAATTACTTCTCAATATAAATATATAACATTGTTTTAATTTTTTCCATTGCCTTTTTTTTATGAATAGGTCTGGAGTACGAGTGTCTGTTATTGGTTGTAAATCCAACCTTCCACTCACATTACAAAAATGCATAGCATTAACAGAAGAGACTACAAAGGGCAACAAAGGACTTCACCTTGTGCTTGCACTAAACTATGGTGGATATTATGACATATTGCAAGCAACAAAAAGCATTGCCAATAAAGTAATGAATGGTTTATTACATGTAGAAGACATCAACAAGAATTTATTTGAGCAAGAACTTGAAAGCAAGTGTCCAAATCCTGATTTACTTATAAGGACAGGAGGTGAACAAAGAGTTAGTAACTTTTTGTTGTGGCAATTGGCTTATACTGAATTCTACTTCACCAACACATTGTTTCCTGATTTTGAAGAGAAAGATCTTAAGAAGGCAATACTTAACTTTCAACAAAGGCATAGACGTTTTGGTGGACACACATATTGAGGAAGGAAAAAAGGTTTCTAGTATCTCTTGTTTTATGTGTTTTTTCTAAAATAATATATGTCGATATGTTAAATCTATTATGTATGTACTAAAAAATATCAATTTGTTAGTTGGAAGAATAAACTTATCTACTTTGACTAAGACGTCAAATAATATTCTCATCGGGATCAATCTGCCATCAATAACCTTATTGGAGTAGATTTAGGATTCTCAAGAAGTCGATTACTAGGGACATCAAGTTTAAACTCGCTCCTAGATCAGACAAAGCTTTTATCAAATTTACTAGCTTTACCTACCAAACAACCCTAATTGCATATGTTTGACACCACATTACAATCCCACACTTATAGACTCTTATTCGTCCTCGAGCAAGCATTAACCAATCTCAATAAATCTAATATAGGAAACATTTCTACTTTAGTTGATACCAATAAAAGTTAGGCCCGGTAGCAATTCACAATGTCAAGTACATTTATTGATCATTATGCAAGATGTTAACTCAATCAAACAATAAATTTTTAACCTCCTAACCTTATAGACAGATTCTAACTCATTAAATTTAAATTCACTCACATATTCTGTCAAAGAAAGCTAATCATCTCACCTATCTATCATCAGAAAACAAGTGTCCTCCCAAGAAAAACTAGTCCATACACTCAAAATAAATAATAATTGATAATTAAGATATTTACAAGGCACGACTTTTAAAAAACTAGTTTGACAATCCTAAATCCGAAAGACGCATGCTACATAAATTGGAACAGAGGAAGTAATTCTAAGAAGACCAATCCTTGTTAGTCATATGGTGAAGCAATCAAGTACAAAATGGTAGAGTAATCTAGCCAGTGTAAGCTCAATGCTTGCTACACCAAATAACATCCCTAGACAAATTCTTTTTCCAAATCCAAATGCCAAAAACTCCATAGGAAGATTTTATGATCCTTTGATTTTCACATGATCATCGTTATCGACATAATTGTTGAATCGATTAGGTAAAATTTCTCCGAATCGCCCCAATATTCGGGGTCCCTTCCCATTGTGTGCATGCATATTCATTATTGTTGATTCTCTTAGTAAGGACAATGGATCAGTAGGACGCAGGACACTTGATTATTTCGATCCTAATAAGAACGGAAGGTTTAGAGTTTCTTTAACAACCAATTTCAAATACTTCAAATTATTCTTAATAACAATATGATCAATTATTGTTTTTCCCATCTGTCAAAGTCTATTTGGGTTTTTTTCATCAAGGCCCATTCAATTATAGTTGAAGTTTGAGACACTTCCGGCAATGAACATATCCTGTTTAGGATGTAAAAATTATACAGTATATATTAGCTAGTTTTAAATATATACTAATAAAGTAATTAGTTTACCACATATATATTCATGTTTTTATTTACATAAAAAAAAGAGTCAAAAGTCATAGAAATTATACGTTGTCTATACATTATGATACACTCCAAAAATAGAATATACCATTATACCCTTTAAAGTCCATGCTTTCCTCGATCTCTACATAAATGTATGAATACTTTGTGTATCGGACTTTCCTTTTATTAATGAATTTGAGTAATTGCAATTTCTTACAGTAACAACCTTTCATTTTAGGAAGGAATTACTAAAATTAGATATACATGAATATTCATTGATTTGACTAATAAACCAGTGAGATCACAATCAATTGTTTTTCTTTTTCTTTGTTTTACTTTCCCAATTGGAGAGAGAATCTAACTTGAAGGAGATGAAATGACTCAAAAATATCTGTCTTTTTATTTTTTTATTTAAAAATATTCTTCATTTTTGTTTTTGATTAAAAAATATCTCTTCTTTCACCTTTTAATCGAAAAATATCATTGAGAAACTTTTTTTGATAGACAAATCATAACTTGGAATATTAACAACTCTTCCTTTGATATGGCTCAAGCATATGTCAATAGTGGGAATTGAGTTCCCTACTTTATTCGTTTACTTTTACTAATCATATTTACACTTGACACGTTTATTGAAAATACACTTACTCTGTTCATTTTTAATTGTTATCATTTTCTTTAGAGTCAAACTATAAGAACTTTGACTAACATTTTATGATGTATTTTTTCGTCATATTGATATGCAAAAACTTGCAATTTATAGTACTTTTCGTATAGTTTTTGAATATCTAATTAGTAATCTAATTTAACTTTGAAAATTAGTCAAATTGACTTTCGAAAAGCGCAACATGACAATTAAAAGTGAAATTTGACTAACTTTCAAAGTGAATCAGATTACATTAATTCGATATTTTAAATAAAAAATTAGATATTCAAAAACTATACGAAAAGTACTATAAATTGCACTCCCTTCGTTTCACAAAGAATGACCTTCTTTCCTTTTTAGTCAATTTAAAAAAGAATGACCTCTTTCCTTTTTTGGTAACATTTTACTTTTTGCTTTCCACGTGGCATGTTTAAGACCACAAATTTAAGGGCAATTTTGTACATTTGACATAACTTTAATTTAGGATCATAAGATTCAAAAGTCTATTTTATTTACTTAAACTTTGTGTCAAGTCAAACTAGGTCATTCTTTATGAAACGAAGGGAATAATTTTTTGCATATCAATATGGTGAAAAAGTACATTATAAAATGTTAGTCAAAATATTTATTATTTGACTCTAAAAAAAGAAATAATGAAAATAAAAATTGGACAGGAGATAGTATGTCACAATTTTAAACCCTTTTTCTCCCTCTCGATTTTTTCCAAATTTTGCCCAAAAAAATCTATCTTCCCTCCACGTGTCTTCATATTATTCGTTCGTTTTATCTATAAATAAGATCTTTTCTTCCTTTAGCCATAACTCTGGTCTCTGCCCTTTGCTCAGTTAACTTTTTTGCGGCCGCCTCTTATTCGCTTGGTGCAGGTCGGGACCTCATTCGCCGGCGCCGGAAATAATGACGGACGACGGCGGTGTTAATTCTACTAAGTTGTCAACGACGAATATATTTTGATTAGCGGCGAAATTTGGGTCCTGCCTTGCATCAACTGAATTGGAGACAGCTGTGAATTGAAGATTTCGGATTGATTTCAGCTAATTTAGGTTCGGTTTAGATCGATCTAGTATTGGTGATTTGCTTCGACTCAGGTTTAATTTGTTCGATTTGATTCGGATTATTAATTATGTTTGTGTGTGTATATGTGGATGAGTTTTGTAATTTGTATTTCAGATTGGATTTGCCTGGATCTGACTTTGTAGATTGGTGAGCATGTGATTCAATTGCTAGATCTTGTTTTTATATAGACTCACACACATACATGAATATAGTTACTTGTTTACTTTTCGAGAGTTAAATTATGGGGATTTTGACTAATATTTTTTGATGAATGTTATGAAAAAGTATTGCAATTTATAGTATTTTTAGTATAGTTGTCAAATTTTGGAATTTAGAACTTAGAATATTGAATTAATCTAATTCGATATAGCTCTGAAAATTAGTAAAATTGACTTTTCTGAAGCAAAACATTTATAAGTAGAAGTGAGCGGAGGGAGTAGTTCACGGGACATAGGAGGTATTCATTAGTTGAGTAGTGAATGCTGGAAGTGAGATTTGTGTATTGTGATGCCAATAATGAATTATCGATGTTTGATTTAGATTGCAGTTAGAGATACAATTTATTTTATCCTTTTTATATGATTCAAGTTCTAGTTATAGTTGGGATCTTTAATCATAAGATTTTCTGAAGTATTTATTTTTTCAACTCCTGGTCAATCATGGTTGTATGAAATGAACAGGGGAGGATCTTGTTTGTTGATTTACTGATTTTATTAGACGAAGAAGCATGTAAGATAATCTTTCTAACCTCCAAGCTGTTACTGATGCTTTATGCGATTTATTGATGCCTTGTTACATATATTTGATGGATTAAGTGGCAAAATGTTAAAGGTTTTGTCTTTGATTTTTGTGATCACTTTTATATATATAGAAACTCTTTTACTGTAACACGTTCCAAGTCTTTCTTTTATGAAATGAACTGGGAAAAATCATATTTGGTGATTTGACATGAAGAAGCAATGTAAGATAACTCTTCCTCGTTAAATTATCAATGTCCACCCTCCAAGATTTTACGGAAAACTTTTGTGATTTAATTTCACACTGTTGCATATATTTGATAGACTGCGAGGCAAAATTATAAAGATTTGATCTTTGGTTTCTTGTGAAAACTTTTATATATCTAGAAACGTTTGCTCATAACACCCTCCAAGATTTTACTGATGCCTTCTGTGATTTGATGCCTTACTGTTACACATATCTGATAGATTGATCGGCAAATTTATAAAGATTTGATCTTTGAGTTCTGGTGATACTGTTAGCATCAAGTTTAGAAGATTTAACGTATCTGTGATTGTATGTGGATTTTAAGAGAAAATTAATTAAAAACTTCTGCTTTCCTAACACTCATTTCTCTTTTGGGATTGCAGCAATTTTCATGAAACTAATGCCTAAACGATGTTTTGGATACTGTTGAGCTTAGGTCATTTGCCAGGATGTATAGACATTTTTTATACTCTAATCGGTCATAGAGTTCACTGACTAGACAAGCTATGATGCTGTGAAACTGGGATGGAACTTTGGAAAAAGATTATAGTTTGTATTTGAACTTATTTTGCTTGGACTCTTCAAAAATGTTAGCTGTACCTGTGTCAAATCCTCTAAAAATGCAGTACCTTTGGAGGACACGCACCCATCGGCATTTTGGAGAGTCCAAGAAAAATAGATTTGATTTAGGTACAGAGTCATGGTCATAAAGAAAATCAAAGATACATCTTATCAAAATGACTGACCAACAGGTTTTCTTTTCACTTGGTTTCAGTGCCTGATTCTGACTTCTCAAGACTGAAAATGGTACTGGCATAAGGTAGATTTTTAGGGTGGAAAATTTTTGGCCTGTAAAAATTGAATTGAATTTGATTAAGGGTTGGTAGATGTTTCAGGCAAATATTGATATCTTACTACAATTCACTCTCATCACCTAATACTACTAGTGATCGTCACTACAGCTCCGTTCAACTTCAAATGCAGCTATGCCATCAGAGGAAGGAGATGAGAGTGTCCATGGTAGCTTGCCAATTCTTAATGTTGGTACCCTCTGCTATGTATGTGGATGGCAAACTCCTCGCATACTCTGTCTTCTATGAATCTACCAGTCTGGGATCTAATCTGATTGCGTTCCCTCTAGATAATGGCAACTAACATTGCAAATAAGCAGATTTCTTAATCTATTAATTAAACATGTAATATTGTCATTCTGCAGATTTTGTCTGCAAAATCACCACCAAATGAAAATGGATCTTATGTGTGGCTACTCTGTTGTGGGATTTGAGCTACACTTGGTCTTATGCTATGTACATTTACTAGTTTTATTTTATAGTGCAGAACCATGCATATCATATAAATATGTTCCCACAGAAAAAAAAACATCTGTTTTTCTTACAGCCAGTTCTATTATCTTTTTCTATACATAGTATGTTATTGATTATAATTCTCATGCAATAAGGGCTCTGCATATAGAGTTGGTTCCTACTTGCTATTTGTCTCTTCAGTTTTCCCTTTTGCCCCAACTATTAAAATGTTTCTCATTATTCTCTCTAAATTTCTTAGTGGGTATTTGAACATAAAACATGTGAAATTTGAATCTGTTTCAATTCGTTCGTCTCACTTCTCTTTAGGTCTGTTCTTCTTGTTCCTTTCTCGTAGGCTTTGCACTATTTAGTTTTTATGATTTCTACACTTTTTTCTTCTTTTTTGTACTGGAATTTGTTATACTTGAGCTGAGAGTCTTTCGTAAATAGTATCTCTACCTCCACAAGATAGTGGTAAGGTCTGCGTACACTCTACCCTCCCCAAACCCCACTTGTGGGATCTCACTGAGTATATTATTATTGTTGTACTTCCTCTTTAGTCCGTTTTAAAAAAATGGTTGGACATGAATACAACTTGGAAAAATGTTGAATTATTAAGAATTATTTTAAGTGAAAAATGTGAAAACGGATATTTGGGAGTTTTTTAAATTCCGAAAATTCTATGTCCAAACATGATTCCCTGGAATACAATTCCGGAAAAAAGTGAAAATTATCCATGGTCAAACAGGCAACTGTTTGGTCTTTGTTGAATGTATGTAAAGCAGGGAATCTTTTATGGTGCTGCATGTTTTGTATTTGTTCTGTGAAAATAGATGTATCCTCTTGGACTGATGTAGGCAGGAATGGGAATATGTTGCTGCTGGCAAGATTTCAAGGATATAAAACCACTGCCAAGTATGGACAATAGGTAAACTTTTAAATTTATGAAAATTCTTTAAATGTTAGCCTATCCATGTAATTATTATATCCATTCATTTCTCAACAAACATTTTTTGACCAAAGTTGAATAAAGGAAAACTTAGGTTACATAAATGTGAAAATAAGAGAAGTAAGCGTAATATCTGAAAATACAAGGGAAGTTAGTGTTATAAGGCTAAACTTGAGAGGAGGTCTGAAATCATTCTTTTTTTAATTATTTTAGAAAGTCACCTTTCTTCTTGATTGTTGTAATTTTTTTTCAAACAAAAAAGTAATTTTCGAAGATAATAACTATATTTGAGAAATCAACTCCAAAAGCAAAGATAAAGTAGTTTTAGAAGTAATGTTATCTTGTAAGATCGCACATCAGTAAGGAGTCAGTCCCACCATCATGGTACAATATTGCACAAGACACTCATTTCAGAACTTTGTAACACATTGATGTGAGAAAACATTTTTCACTTTCCGACCAAATACCATAAAATAAAAAGGACAGTTTGATGCACAAAATATCTCATGTTTTTAGATAAGATTCGGAGAGGGCCACACCCAAAAAGTGTGTGATGTAGAGAGCTTACTCTAATATGAGCATTACACAAATGATTAGCATAGTTGGGATGGACATGTGGTAAATAAGATTGATTCAGTTAATATTATTGGGCCAAATAAAATATTGGAGAGTTTTATTTAGGATTCAGACCGAATAAACTATTGTTAAAAGGGAAAAGGCTCAAATATGTCATCTAACTTTGACAAAAGGCTCATTTATGTCATTTGTTAATAGCTTGACTCATTCATGTCATTATTTGTTAACTCAAAATAGCATAAATGAGCTAAACTTTTAACGGATGTGGCATAGATGAGCTTTTTCTCAAAGTTCAATGACATATTTGAACCTTTTCCCTTTTAAAAAATGATTTAATTAATGACATGACCGAATCATAATTGACCACGATTTTGCAAAACGGAAACAATTTAAATAATGGCATGGTTGGACCTTTACTCAAATAGAAATGACAGATCAGATGAACCAAACTTTTAACGGATGGTATAGATATGCCTTTTCTCAAAGTTTGATGGCTTATTTGAGTCTTTTTCCTCGTTAAAAAGGACTAGGGATTACAAGTATACAATTATGTCTAAGTTTTGGCTATATGTTATCTCTTCTCTCATGATCTCTCTTCTATGTTCTAGTATTTCATCTCCTTCGATTATCTTCTTGTTATGTTATTCTCTCCTTGATTAGTGTTATTATTACCTTGTTATTCGAATTCTAAGTTATAATTCGAGTTCAATGACGATAAATTTATGTGTTTGTGTTGAAATTTCTAAGGTATTGCAAGCTATTGAATCATACTGCAGAAGTTTCAACTGATTTGGGACCAATATTATCACCAAAAGGGCTCAAATTTCTTGGGAAAAATATGTAAATGACTTCTAAGAAGGGGTTGGCATGGTAGGGAAATCTGCATTTTTAATATTCCATATTATGATATTTGATATGCATTTTTAAAAAGTTTTGTATTTGCTATGATATTTGACATTTATAAAAAATATCAAAATATCAAATATCTTACCAAAATATATAGTTACATATAAATTCACATATATGTAATTATATAAAACTAGTAACTAATTAATTACATGTTAAACTTTTGGTATGATAATTTTCAAAAATCGTAAATCAAAATTATCGAACCAAGCTTTTCAATCCTATACCATATCATACCATGTCCACCTCACTCCTAAGTCAATAGGGGGACTACTAATTTAAGAGATCGTTGGTTGGAACAAGTTATTTTGAAATTAATTGTTTCAGAATAAGTTATTATGAAATAAGTTATTCCACCATGTATATTGGATACTTTATCCCATCACTAAGGCATAAAGGATGGGATAAATAATTTTATGACTGTCAATACCTCCAACCAAATACTCCCTTTGTCCCTAATTACTTGTCCACTTTTGAATTGACACATCTATTAAGAAAACAATGATTGACATAGTGAGTTCACCATTTTACCCCTATTAATTATGAATGGGATGAATTAAAAAACTTAAGATTTTCAAAAAGTTCTACCTTTTTTAAAGTAACTAATTGAGGTATAATATGTTAAAAAATTGTCCTTTCTTGATTTGTCAAAATGGACAAGTAATTAGGGACAACTAAAAAAGAAAAAGTGGATAAGTAATTAGGGACAAAGGAAGTACAAAATTAAAATAATTCTATATTATATCCCGGATGATTCCTAAGAATTTGGAAATAAGGAAAAAAAAAACTTTGGATTCATTGAGTATTACTCCCTCTGCCCCTAATTACTTGTCCACTTTTGAATTGACACACCTATTAAGAAAATAATTAATGATATAGTGAGTTTACTATTTTATCCCTATTAATTATTAAGTGGATGAAAAGTTCTACATTTTTCAAAATAATCTTGGGCAGAATTTAGGGTTCCAATGCAAGTTTGATGTTAGAGTTTTAACATTGTAGAAGACATAATTTTTTGGAGATTGGGCTGGGTGTGTTGTCTAGCTTGCTGTGTAAATAAATATGTTAGTTAGTGATTAATGGAAAACAATAATTACCAAAAAAAATAAACATATATTACGCCTTCTATCTCATATTATATATATCTATCATGTTTCTCTTTATAGGTCTATATTAAGAAAAAATATTAATTAGGAATTTTTTCTAAAATTATTTTGTCCTTATTTATGTCATAAGATACCATCTCAATTCATTAAATATTTATTTAATTGAGGTAATTGTAGTTTTCAAGAACAATTACTCCCTCCGTTCCATTTTATACATCACATTTTTACTTTGCACTTGCATTAAGAAATGATGTAACTTTACCCTTCTACCCTTATTTAATGTTTTCTTAAGTCAACTTTATTAGTAAATGACAAGATTAATTAACTATTCTATCAAGGGTATAATAGGTAAAATATGATAATTTATGCATAAATTTTATAAAATGACAAGTATTGTGGTCCAACTATTTATAGAAAGGAATGACATATAAAATGTGACGAAGGGAGTACAATTTAAGATAAAATGAAAATAATAATAATTAATTTTGTCCATTGATTGAAAACTTGACTTTGAGAGAACACTAAATGAGGGTACAAAGATAAATTTATCTAGTTTCTTAAGAAATATAAAATCTAAAATGAGACAACTAAATAAAAACGAGGGAGTATAACAAAAATACAAAGGTAGTACATATTTCATAGCTTGTTAGATTCTATACGGCTTGCGGCCCATCACTACTCATAGCAGGGACGAATTTATGCTAATAGGTTTTGTTTGGTACGAGGAATAAGGAATAATTAATTTCAAAATTAATGTTAGGATGATTTTATTGCATATTTTGTAGAAAAATAATTGTAGGATAACTTATTTCGATATTAATGTAACGATGAGTTTATTTCATGTTTCGTAGAAATAAAATTATGGGATAACTTATTTCGAGATTAGTTATTCGAGAATTGTAGTGTTATTGTTATCTCACATTGAAAATGGGATAACAATCCTAGTCTCCTAGAACAACTAATCCCAAAATATATTGTTCTCATAAATGGTATGCAGATACGCTCCATCATATTTTCGGGACATTGGTGCTTCTGCCGTCTAAAAACTAGAGCATATATGCCCTTCACTCTAATGAAAGACTAAATAGGGACACATGGCGCAATCTTATCTATCGATCCGATATTTAATAAATGTCGAGTCGATGCGTGGATATTAGATTATCACATGTGTATGTCCATTAGTATAAATGGTATATATGCTCTAGTTTTTGGACGACAGGGGCACCAATGTCCAAAAGTATGACGAAGGGTATTTACATATTATTTATGATAGTTCGGAGATATATTTATTCTTTTTCCCTAATTTTAAACATGTTTAGGCGTTTGAATGAAACCTACAGACGCACAACATAGGTAGGTGTTTGAATGAAACCTTGACAAGTTGAAGGGCTAAAATAATAAATCGATGCAAATACAAATATTTATTAAGCAGTTAGACTCTATATAAATAAGCATGCGCCATTTCCATAAAATAAAATAAACTAAATCACAAAATGCTGGTAATTACATCCAATTACAGACTTTCTTGCCATATTCATCAACTAAAGAGTCCTAACTTGTTGTCGACTAATCAAGCTGAATTTAAAATATATGGATTTAGTAAGTTTTATTTTATACTTATCATATTTAATTTATCTACTCCCTTCGTTTTAATTTATTTATGTTATATTTTTACTCAACAAAAGACATCGTCTTTTTATTTGGTATATTTACAGGAAATTGGCTATTGCAAACTGAAGGCATACTCCCACTTCGTCTCAATTGTGCACCTAATGATGCAAGCTATTTTGGTATGAACATTTTATTGAGTTTTTGGAATATTTTAAGAGGCAAATCTAAAATATGAAATTTATGATTTCTAATAATGACCTTATATTAATAATAACTGAATTGACAATTAAATATTTATCTATTTTTCGTTATCAATCACCAAGAAAGAATCCAATGCTCTACGGAGGTGTGGAGGGTATTTTTGAAATTTTAATATCTTTGTTCAATAAAAGATTTTTTTTCTCTCAAATAAGTGAGATTCAATGTAGATAAAATATTGATAACATTATCAAAATTTGTCAGTAAGAAATTTGTCGTTTTCTTTGAATTGACTAAAAAGGAAAATGTGACACATAATTTGAGACATAAAAAATGTGTACGATCACTTTTAATATAGTTTATTTGATCTGTATTGACATGGTGCTTCACATCTAGTATATCTATAAAAAAAAGTTACCAAATTTTTTTTTAGCAGGAATTAATTAACAACAATAATAATTTATTTATTTTTAGCTTAAGACATTTCTCCCCAAATAAAAGTTTAACAACAATAATAACTTAATTGCTGCTAAATATGTTTTTTAATAACAATTAACACTCTTTGTAAATGTACTTAAAACCTATAGTGATATTAGATACAATGACAATTAACTAATGACGATAAATATTTTGACACTCTTTATATTTGATATTTATAGTTTATAAAACAACAAAGCAATTTCTTTTTTCTATATGAGCTACACTTTTTTTTTTTGGATTAATTTGCAGGTTACGGCAGTGATTCAAAATCTGATCACTCCAACAAGTATGAAGAAAAGGATATTCAGGTGGTAAGAAATTTATTACACTCAAATTTAATTTATGGTCAACATATAATTTAAAGCTTATTTGGTGTGACGAACGTTATTTTCTATGAAAAAAATAGCTTTTTCAAGAAAATATTTTTTTGGTATTTGATAATGAGTGAAAAATATTATTTTAAAAAATATTAACGATAATTAATAATAATATTAGCAAATTAGGTAGTATTTTGATGAAACTTTTGAGTGTTAAAAAATGATAATAATGTTTAAATATTAGTGGGGTAAGTAATATGAGTGTAATATTAGTAAGTGCAAATGTATGCAATATGCAAATAATTATCAAAAAAATGTTAAAGCCTTTACCGATATTAATTAATTGTCATTATATTTAATATCACTATAGATATTAATTGCATTTATAAAGAGTGCTAAAATGTATCTAATATTAGTAAGTGCTAAAAATTATACTAGTGTCGCTAATCAATTGTCACTAAAAATCTTTTTTGGCATACCGAGTATTATATTTATTAAATCAAATTATAAATAAACTATAATTGTCTCAAACAATAGAGAAAATTTATTTTTGTAAATTCAATTATTATTATATATTAATTTGAAAATTGTTTTAGAAACTCATGACTTTTAAATTTTGAATCCGTCTTTGAATACAGATAAACAATTTGAGAGAAGAGATAAAAAATATGTTGAATTCCATGGGAGATGGAAGGTCAAGTGTGTCACCCTATGACACAGCTTGGGTTTCCTTTATTGAAGATAGTAATACTAATATTAATGGAACAAGCAAGAGGCCCCTATTTCCATCTTGTCTTAAATGGATTATAGACAATCAACTTGATGATGGTTCATGGGGAGAAGAGCTTGTTTTTTGCATATATGATAGGCTCTTGAATACACTAGCATGTGTGGTTGCATTAACCTTATGGAACACTTGCCTTCATAAAAGAAACAAAGGTGAACTTAAAACTTATATTTATTTTGTTCATATTATACTTCCTCCATTTTATTTTATTTATCTGGTTTTGATTTGATACAAAATTTATAATAGATTAAAGTTTATGTACTCATTCCATTCACTTTTACTTGTTCGTTTTACTAAAAATACTTATCAAGAGAAAAAATATATTTTTTCATGTTTTAGCATTAAGATTGATTATTTATTTTTTTTCAAATTATTTTTCAAGATCTAAAATTATACATCAATTAATATATGTTTTATGGTAAAATATTTATAGCATGTTTGACCAAACTTCTAAAATCAACTTATTTTAAAAATTATTTTTTCTAAAGTGTATTTAAAAATATAATTTTAATGAAAAATAATTTGTGTTCGGCCAATAAATTTTGAAAAACACATTTAGGCAACAATTAATGTTTAATCAAGCTTCTTAAATGTGCCTTTAAATGTATTTTTCTTTAAAATACCTTTTAGAGGGGAAAAATTACTTTTCTTTAACTTTTGACAAACAATTTCTGTTACTCTTAAAAACATTATTTTCTTTTAAAAATTTGGCCAAACAGGCTATTATCATATTAATTAATCATTACTTCTTCCGTCCAATAATACTTGTCTACTTTATGAAATTCATGGATAACTTTACACTTAGTTCCTAATTTACCCTTATTATTAATTATAATCATTTTCCTATTACATTTTTCAAGATATTGTATTTATTATATTTAAAGGGTGATATAGTAAAATTATCCTTCTATTTATAGTTTCTTAAGGGGTGTACCAAGTCAATAATGGACAACTATTGTTGGATAGATGAAGTATTTCTTAAGAGACATGTAAAGTCTAAAATGAATAAGTAAAAGTGATTCATGAGAGTAAAATATACCAAAATGTCATTTGATCTTGTGACCTTAAAGATGTCATGTGGAAAGTTGAAATTAATGAATTGTTAAAAAAAAAAAAAAAGAGAAGACATTATTTCGAAATTGAACTCAAAGAAAAAGTAAGACAAACAAATTGAATCAGATAGAATACTTATTTAACATGTGCCATTCTTGTTCTTTAGGAGTGATGTTTATCAAAGAGAACTTAAGGAAGCTAGAGGGAGGGGAAGTTGAAAACATGACTAGTGGATTTGATTTTGTGTTTCCTTCACTCCTTGAGAAAGCTCAACAATTAGACATTGACATTACATATGATGCACCTGTCTTAAAGGATATTTACGCAAGGAGAGAAGTAAAGTTTACAAGGTAAAGTGATTGACTATTCATTTACGGTGGTGAAATTAGATTTTGAAGTTTATAGATTATAAATTTTAATATGTTTTAAGTTATTAAATTTTAAAAAATAGTTTAAATATAATTAATGTATTTTTATATGAACCAAAGCTATTGAGTGCGAATGTGTGATTAAACACATGGCTGACACTCTAGTCCAGCCTCATTAGCATAGAAAATATAATACTTTTTACCTTATTTAATATAGGGATCATCGTCATAATTGAAAAATAAAATAATTTTTAAGTAATAGTAGTATCCTTTCTTATGTGGCTATTTATTTTGTTTCTCTATTTATATCCTGAAGATTAACACGAATTCATATTATTATTCTTATATTTATCTTTTTCGTTCATCTTTCACTATTTTTATTCTCTTATTATTGAATATTATAAAGTCTTCCAAATAATCAAACTTTCTGCATTTTACAAAATTAATTATTGTATGTTTATAGAAAGACCAAATTTACCTTTTGGTTTCTTCTTCAAATTTTGAGTATTTCAATATTATTATATCAACTTATCAATTCAGTGCACCATTATTTCGATATAATTATATTAATTTCTCAAATTCTTGATCCAAATTTTATTATACTTTAAATTATATTTTCACTGAAAATTTACATTGTTTACATTTTACTTCATAAGGTCTACACACGTTCTATTCTCTCCAGACCTCACTTATAATTTTACACTGAGTATATTATTATTATCCAATTTATATATGTCAATTAGAAAAAAATATTAAGATCTCGTTATGAAATTTGATTTTAATCCCCCAGTCTTATTGATACGATGCTCAGAATTTATTGATACATCTCTATCTTGTAGATTTCCTAAAGAACTCATCCATACCATTCCAACAATAGTATTGTTTTCATTAGAAGGATTAAGGGACTTGGACTGGCAAAGGCTTTTGAAGCTTCAAATGGAGGATGGCTCATTCTTAACATCCCCATCATCTACTGTCATTGCATTTATGGAAACAAATGATGAAAAGTGCTTGACATTTCTTCAAAATGTTGTTCAAAAGTTCAATGGAGGAGGTACAATGCTTTTTTGGTGATTCATTATCTCTTGATTTCTAAACTGGACATTTATTTTTTAATAGGGAGAAGTATTGAAAACATTCTTAAATTCGGTGTGAATTATTAATGTTATCCCTGAACTATAGACAACCTTAAAATGATCTTAACTGAATATGAATACACTCCTGATCTTGCAACATGAGTGAAATGCACCCCTAAATTTTCACCAAGTTTAGGGGTGTTTTCAACACTTTTCTCGGCTATTTATTAAGAGTCTCATGCTCCTACAAGAGTTTGAGACCAGTCACTTGTTATGTTATGTTGCATATCGGGGGTATATATGTTTAAGTTTAATTAGTCAAGTAGAGGGGTGTTTTTAAGGCTGTCAATAATTCAGGAACGAAACTAATAATTTGTGCCAAGTTTAGAAATATCTCTCAATACTTCTTTCTTTGTTAATATAATGGACCAATGGAGTTGTTATAGAAGAAAAAAACTCTAATGCAACTGTAACAATAGACAGCAAGCAAACTAATGAACTTTTTTCTTGTATATATGTTTAGTTCCATGTAGTTACCCAGTTGACATACAAGCAAGACTTTGGGCAATTGATCGATTACAACGCCTAGGAATCTCTTATTATTTTGAGGAAGAAATTAAGGACCTTTTAGAATATGTTTTCAGGTAAAATATAAGGTGTGTTCATTACAAAAAAAATATTTATTTATTTTGGTACCAAATTTCTTCTTCATTTTCTTGTGACAATTGTCTAATTTTGTTCTTGAACCATATGTAGATATTGGGACAAGGAGAATGGATTTTTTTCAGCAAGGAATTCAAATATTTGTGAGGTTGATACTACTTGCATGGCTATTAGGCTACTAAGGCTACAAGGGTTTGATGTTACTCCAGGCAAGTCAACACAAAATAAGTACTACTATTCCTTCTGTCCTAATTTATGTTGCGGTGTTTGTGTGCATGAAGTTTAAGAAATTAAAAAATAAATTGAAATTTATGATTTAAAACAAGATAGAGACCGAAACGAGTTGTAATGGTGCAGTGGTGAGACTACATTACCCTTAATCAGAGGTCTCAGATTCGAGCCTCAAGTACGGAGAAAATCTCGCCAAACCCGAATGGACCCTGTAGTGCGCGATCAGAATTTAGTCAGGACTCCAATGCGGGCTCCAAGTGAGAAACCAAAAAAAAATTAGCATTAATTGATGGCTTAATCTAATTTCTTATTTGTCATAGATGTGCTAAACAAGTTCAAAGATGGTGATGAATTCTTTTGCCTAAGAGGTGAATCCAACAAGTCAGCAACAGTTATGTTTAATCTCTATAGATGTTCTCAAGCTTTATTCCCTGGAGAAATGATTCTTGAAGAGGCAAAGAATTTTACATACAATTTCTTGCACCAATATCTTGCAAACAATCAATCCAAAGACAAATGGGTTATAGCTAAGGACATCCCTGGGGAGGTAAGCTCAAAACTCTTCGAAAATGTCAACAAATTCGTATCAGTTTCTTCAAAAGTATAATATATTTTTAAAGACTTTGATATGAGTGTAACAACATTTTAGGAGATTATGAGCAACATAACTAATTTTTACATTGAATAATTCACTAAATTATATGTTGTTAAAACATTTGTTCATAGATACAACATGCACTAGAATTTCAATGGTATGCTAGTTTACCTCGAGTGGAATCTAGGCTATACATTGATCAATATGGTGGAGCAAATGAAATTTGGATCGGCAAGACATTATACAGGTATATGTATACCTCTTTAAATATGTTTATACATATATAATATATATTTTCTAGTCAATTTAAATTGTCTCGTACAGTGGTGGAGCCAGAAATTTAGTTTAGAGCGCAAATTTTCTTCTCAATTGTGTTAAAGGTGTACAAAGTTATTAAATATACACTCATATAATAACTAGTAACATTATTTAACCTCTGTGTATACCACATAATTTTTCGATAAAGGGTGAAAACTGAACAACCCATATATTATCATGCCAATTTTCATTTGGTTAATATACTGTATATAATCATAGAATAAGATGTGCCAATTGTTTATATTTTGCCTATTCATGTAGAATGCCAGATGTGAGCAACAATGTTTATTTAGATGCTGCAAAACTAGATTACAACAGATGTCAAAGTCAACATCGCTTTGAATGGCTGATTATTCAAGAGTAAGCATCCACTTAGAAACTTTTGTTTGATATATAAGCAAGGATGGTCTCGTTGTTTTAATTTGTTTATCTGGTTTTAATTTGATACGGAGTTCAAGAAAGTAAAAAAGACTTTTGAATCGTGTGGTCTTAAACTAAATATGTGTCATTCAATCTTGTGGTCTTAAACATGTCATGTAGAAAATTAGAAGTAATTAAATAGTTGTCAAAAAATAAAAGAGACATTCTTTTCTAAAACAGACTAAAAAGGAAAGTAAGACAAATAAATATAAAAGCACGAAGTACAGAGCGGATTGTTTTAGCATTGGATTTTTCACCAGTTATATGTGTTAGAGTGAGTTAAAGTCTTACATTAGTTAGGGAATGAATTGACAATCTACTTATATAGACAATCCTCACCCCGTGAACTAGCTAACTTTTGAAGATTGAGTGAGGCTCATGTGTCATATCTTTACTACAGGAGTGATTTTGACAACGATAACATATTGCCAAGTCAGGTAAGTGGTCGAAAGTATCACTTGAGTATACACTACAACAAAAACAACTTTTAACCGTAATAAATAGACACATTAATAAAGAATGCTAAAAATTGATCGCAATTTCTATTGCAAAATAAAGAAACATGATTTATTTATTTTTGCGTAATTTCTATTAGTTGAGTGACTTTATGAGTCGGTGAATAGGTGGTTTGAGAAATGCAACTTTCAACAATTTGGAATAAGCAATAAGGAAGTCCTAGTTTCTTATTTCTTAGCTGCTTCAAGTATATTTGAGGTGGAGAACTCAAGACAACGACTTGCATGGGCTAAATCTTGCATACTATGTAAGATGATTACAACTTACATAAATCAAGAGGCTACAACTTGGAATTCATTGTTGATGGAGTTCAAGAACTATAGTGACATGAGTAGAAAAAAAAGGTATTTATATATCTATCCATCTTAGTCCTTAAAATTTCAATTTTATGGTTCTTGAGTTTAGAACAAAAAAATTCACCTGCTAAAAATTAAGTTTTAATTCAATATGAAAAAGGGTCAAGAATGTCCTAGAACTATGCAAAATTGAAAAAAAATACCCTCAAGTAATTGTTATACCCCTATGCTCAATAGTTTGGTCCAAAAATGCCCTTATTGTTACTTTATGGGTTGATAGTTTGGTTTTAAAATAACGAGTAACTTTTTGTTCAATTTCACACAGTTCAAGAGCATTTTTGAAAATGAAAAAAGTTACTATGCGGGGCGGATTAAACATTTTGCAGTTTAAGCTCAATCCGCACCGCCTCATTGCCATCCCTATATATTATGTTCCCAAGTTTATGCATGGAAATCACTCATTATAATTGTTTTTGGAAACAAATTTACAAAATATACATTGCAAGTTGCACAAATTAAATATGCATTATTTGACAGTTGCCTTGGATTATATATATCAAAACTTAAGCTTTGACAAGTTAAATTTTTTGTTGCAGTAATGAAACAAAAGAAATCATGGTTCTCAATAATCTTTATCAGTTTTTGCACCAACTTGGAAAAGAAACTTATCAAGACCTAGGCATAGATATCCATCACCAACTACACAATGTTGTGAGTATACAAGGATATTTTATTATAATTAGATTCATCATTAACTTTATCCTATTTATAGTCGGTCTATTTGGCAAAACTTTTAAAATCTGTTTATTTTAAAATGTTTTAATTAAATATTTTTGCTTGTTTGTTTTCTTTTTTAATGTAGTGGGAAGAGTGGTTGATGTCATTAAATAATACTACATGTCAAGAAGAAGCAGAATTGCTAGTGCACACAATTAATCTTGCTGCTGGCCATATGACACATGATGAGATATTATCCAAGCACACCAATAAAGTCTGTCACATGCTTAATGAGTTCCAAAATGGCCAGGTTATAAATCATAACTTTCGTTCGAGTTCGTTACACTAGGCTTATTTAATGTGATTTAGTTTTTTATACGACTTGCAAGTTATTACAATGCAGTGAAATTTATCATGTGTGCATTCAAAAAATAACAACCGCAAGTTCCTTTTCATAAAAAATTGAATGATTAATTTGTGAAATTAAATATATTTTTTTTTGTTTGTAGATTTCAAATTCTTCAAAGTCTAGAGAGACATTGAATTGTACATGCAAGCTCTTGTAAAGTTAGTGTTCAGTAACACCTCCTCAAACAACATCAATCAAGACATTAAACAAACATTCTTTGCAGTTGTTAAGACTTTTTATTACACTGCACATGTCAGTGAGGAAACAATCAACCATCACATATCCAAAGTTCTTTTTCAGAAAGCCTAGTAACATTCTTATGTGATTGTAATTCTGAAACAACATATATGGTGCTTTCTCTCTTTAATAACTGCTTTTACTTTCTCATTGCCATTGTTAATTTTTGAGACATGTTGTAATACTTAAAAGTGAAATATATTGAAGCTTATTCAAATTGGAGATATATATAGCATACTTGTACAAAAGTGTTAAGGTTCATTCCTAAGTGTATCAAATATGGTTTAGGATCGTAAGGTACCTCAAACACCTAATCAAGTTCAAAGCATTTCTATCGACTATGATTTGATATGAGTTCATATAAAGGTAAACTTCAACTGACCATAATATAATTAAAGAGTTAGGTGACCCACTGTTACGCCTCAAGCCTACACCCTGGACGTGGCCGACATTCAAGAACCATTGTTGGTTCCCAAGCGAACCCTTGGCCTGGTTGACTGCTTAGCGGAAGACTACTCAAGCATTTTTAGTTTTAAATAACTGAAGGGAAAACATTAAAATCAAATATTGTCTGAACTATATGAGAATACTTAATGTAAACAGTAATAGCTTAGCAAAATATTTGAAAATAAATATCTAGAGACTCTAATAATATCTATTTATAAATCCTCTACTATTTTAAGATAAACGTTAGGACAAGACCCACAACAATTTTTTTCCGATTTTCACTCAAGGTTTTCATTTAAAATCTGTGGAATTAAAGCAGCAGACCTAACTTATTTATTGTACATTATATTAGTACTGCCAATCTTTAATGGAGTGGGTCTTCTGAAATTCTTAGACAAAATACTTAAAAGACGTCTTTAAATTTGGCCTAAATTATATATTTAAATTATCACTTTAGTTGTTTCTTTGAAATTTGTTTGTCTTTATCCTCTAGATATTTATGTGATAAAAGAGTATAGCTACACTTTCTTTTAGATGCGTACCGATAAATAAAAATGAAAAATCAACACCAAAGTAAGTACATCTTTTTGGCATACGTGGTCTCCAAACATCTCCTACATCCCTTTACTAAGTGAAGTTACGGAGTGTGCCACGTAAGCCAAAAGGTATACAAAATTAATTTAATTAGTTAAGGTGTGTCTCTAGGATTTCGGTCATAGTCTATAGGGGTACTTGTGCCTTACATAGTCATATACAATGATTATGTTAGCGCTTTATCCCCCAATTGTTAATCATCATATAGTTATATACTGAGTCATATTTGTTAGGAAGCGCTTTATCTCTCAATATGGGACTTTTCGGAGCGAATCACGATTTAGTCGGGCTCCAATATGGGTACTGGTTGGAAATTAATAAGTGTATGGTCCTTCTTGATACCTTGGCACTCTATAAAAATAACTCCAAATGCTTACCAAAAATACTTGTTTGGGACAAAATGCAAATTTCAGTAAGACATCACAAACCAAAATTAGTAGCTCCATCAAGTGTAACACCTAGTGAAATAAAATATCTTTCTGAAATAGATGATCAAGGAAGTGCTCGTTTTCAAATTCCCATAATAATGTTTTACAATTATAATTCTTTAATGGAAGGCAAAGATCCTGCAAAATTTATCGAAGATGGATTATCTAACACACTTGTGTTTTACTATCCATTAGCTGGTAGACTCATTGAAGGGCCTAATAAAAAGCTTATGGTGAATTGTAATAGTGAAGGAATCATGTTTATTGAAGCTGATGCTAATGTTGAGCTTGACAAATTAGGTGAGTCTATTAAACCACCATGTCCATACTTAGATTTACTACTTTATAATGTTCCTGGTTCTGATGGGATTATTGGTTGCCCTCTTTTGCTAATTCAGGTAATTAACATTCTATATAAATCTTCTTTAGATTTTCTTATTAAAAAAATAGGAAAAATGTACGAGTACCTCTTAGACTATGACTGAAATCTCAGAGACATACCTTAACTAAACTAAGGTCCTATTACCCCTGAACCCATTTTTTTTTTGGTAATTTTGTACACCTTTTTGGCTTACATGACATCTAAATATCTCCCACGCACCTGAATTGCGTGAAGTCACGGAGTGTGCTACGTAAGATAAACGCTGTACAAAGTTAAAAAAAAAATGAGTTCGGGAGGGTAATAGGACCTTACTTTAGTTAAGGTGTGTCTCTGGAACTTCGGTCATAGTCTAGGGGTTACTTGTGCCTTATTCCAAGAAAATAATCTACTATTACACAGTAAAATTACTAAACCAGAATATCTCTATGTATAGGTGACCCGTTTTACCTGTGGTGGATTTGCTGTTGGATTTAGACTTAATCACACTATGATGGATGCATATGGCTTCAAAATGTTTCTAAATGCATTAAGTGAGTTAATTCAAGGAGCTTCTCGACCTTCTATATTACCATGTATTACATGTACTCACCATGAATTTGATGAGCAAATTGAATAAAAAATTGCATGGGAATCTATTGAAGAATACAAAAATCATTTTTCTTTGGAAATACGGAGATGGAAGTCATTAAAAATCAAGTTCCTTCAAATTATGAATGTATGAAATTTGAGTTATTAGCGGTGTTTTTATGGAAATGTCGTACCATTGCTCTTGATTTGCATCCTGAAGAAATTGTTCGTTTCACGTTACTTATCAACATACGTGGAAAATTACTAAAATATGAATTGCCATGTGGATATTATGGAAACGCATTCATTACTCCAGCTGCGATATCAAAAGCAGGATTGTTATGTTCAAATCCACTAATAACATATGCAGTTGAGCTAGTCAAGACACTTAAAGATTATATGAATGAAGAGTACATTAAATCAGTAACAGATTTGATTGTAATTAAAGGGAGACCAGAGTTATCAAAATCTTGGAATTTTCAAATATCAGATAGTAATAGATATGTTGGATTTGATGAATTTGATTTTGGATGGGGAAACCCCATTTTTGGTGGGGTTCCAAAAGCTATATCTGTAATTAGTTTTGGGGTGCAAGTTAAAAATGACAAGGGAGAAAAAGGTATTTTGATAGCTATAAATTTGCCTCCCCAAGCCATGGAAAAATTTCAAGAAGTTATCTACAAGACTTTAAGAAATGTGAAGGAATCAATATAATTTTAAAGATGTAAATATTATTTTTCTGCATTTGTATGTTTTGGGAGTGAATAAATCAAAATTTTGAAGCTTGTAATATTCCACCCTTTTTCCCATTAATAAGTAATACTTGTCAATTATGTATGATATTTAAAAAATCAAGTATATGTTATGTTTTATTGGAATTAAATTTTAAAGACAGAAAGACAGACTTTTGAAATACGTAATATTTTATTATTATTATTCAATTTTTCTTAGTTAATTTTTCTCTAACATTTTGCTAAGATGAATATCATACGGGGCGAATATACATAAAAGGATGAAATGTCAAGACATTTGGATGTTTTGGTTGAGTTAACAAGGGATCTTAAAAAGGATGTATAACCTTTGTAAGATTGAATATGACATATAAATTGTGATTAAAATATAATAATAATAATACCGATTAAACTTGAGTTGAATTGAACCAAATTAAATTTTCAAAATTAGACAATCTTTTTAAGGTTGAATACGAATTGGAATGAATATTAATTTTCTATTATTTATTAACATGTTAGTTTCTATATTTTTTTATATTTATATATTAATTTTCGTTTAATTATTATTTTCTATTATCAGAGAATTAAATTATAAAAATATTAATACCTTTAAATTTAATCGTGCTTGTGTCAACATTTTTTTTTCTTCAAAAATGGTTGGATATTTACAGCAATGGTAACACCTCGTAGTGATAAACATCTTTCTGAAATATTAATATGTTGGAACTATATTAATACAATTAATGATTTACATTCTCAAAGCCCCAACTATTTTATAATAATAATAATAATAATAATAATAATACTAATAATACTAATAATATTAGTAATAGTAATAGTAATAGTAATAGTAATAAATAATAATAATAATAAATATTATTATTATTATTATTATTATTATTCCTTTTCAATTTATTACAACAGAAGGGGTAGTATTTATTTAAAGGCACATGTTTCTCATTTTTAATTTGATTTAACAACCCACATAGCTGTTTTTTTCTTTGTTTGATTAAACATAGAAATATTCTACTTCCTTTGTTCCTAATTACTTATCCATTTTTCCTTTTAGTCCCTAATTACTTGTCCATTTTGATAAATCAAAAAATGACAAAATAATTTTACCTATTATACCTCCAATTAATTACTTTGAAAAATATACTATTTCTTGAAAATCTTAAATTTTCAATCCATCAACTTCATAATTAATAGGTGTAAAATGGTAAATTCACTATGTCAATAATTGCTTTCTTAATAAATGTGTCAATTTAAAAGTGGACAAGTAATTAAGGACAGAGAGAGTATCAAACTAATATGAATCATTACACTTTGACGTTGAAGGGTCATTGATAATTTTATTTTTTTTGGACTTATTAATGTAACGTTCACAAAGAAATAAGTTAAAGAAAGAAAAACGTTTTCTTAAAAATGGTACATACATATTCCTTACATATTTTCTAAAGGGTCATTGATAATTTTATTTTTTTGGACTTATTAATGTAACGTTCACAAAGAAAGAAGTTAAAGAAAGAAAAACGTTTTCTTAAAAATGGTACATACATATTCCTTACATATTTTCTAATCACCAACAAAATAGTGATCGATGGATCGCTTTTTACTTGTCTACTATTTTAGAAATATATTTTTATTCTTAACATTCATTCTTTATTTCTCAAAATCTAACACTACAACATTAATTAATATGAGCATTGTAGTAAAATGCTCATATTAAATATTAATTTTTAAGGAGCATGTAAAATTCAAAGTGGACAAGTAAAGTAAATAGTTGAAGTATATAAGAGAGAGACGTAAAACCTTATCTCTAGTTAACTAGACGGGGAATGAACGTGCGTATTCCTTTCTGAACAAGAAGTTTAAGAAACAACTAATTTTGAAATTTGTAATGTAAAATAAGTCATAAATATTTGAAATTGACTATAAATCATAATGAGAAGTAATTAAAAGTTAAAACTATTTATAAATTCGAGTTGAAATTTAGACAAAAACAATTTTTATAGTGCTTGTGTTAAACATTTTTTTTTTTTCAAAAAAACGAATGGCCGGGTGGATAGTCCAACGTTCCTACACCACACATTTTTTGTGTTTGTGATTGAATAATGATCAATTACACATCTCTTACTTGATGTAATTGACACTCTATAAATTTCATTCCAAATGCTTACCAATAATTCATATTTCAAAATAACAACTCTTCTAAATTCTATTAAACCTCTCTTTTAACCGAATTAATAACACATTACACGTATGGCGCACAAGACTATGCCAATTTCAATAACACATCACAAGCCAAAATTAGTTGTTCCATCAATTGTAACACCCCATGAGATAAAACATCTTTCTGAAATAGATGATCAAGGGAGTACTCGTTTCCATGTTTCTCTATTAATGTTTTATAAATATAATTCTTTAATGGAAGGTAAAGATCCAGCAAAAATTATCAAAGATGGATTATCTAAAACACTTGTGTTTTATCATCCATTAGCTGGTAGGCTCATTGAAGGGCCTAATAAGAAGCTTATGGTGAATTGTAATGGTGAAGGAGTGTTGTTTATTGAAGCTGATGCTAATGTGGAGCTTGAGAAATTAGGTGACTCTATTAAACCACCATGTCCATACTTAGATTTACTACTTCATAATGTTCCTGGTTCTGATGGGATTATTGGTTGCCCTCTTTTACTAATTCAGGTAAATAACATTCTATATAAATCTTCTATCTTATTTTACAAGTACCCATTAGACTATGACTGAAATCTCAGGGACACACCTTAACTAAATTAAGGTCCTATTACCCACTGAACCCATTTTTGTACATCTTTTTGGCATACGTGGCATTCAAATATCTTTCACGTGCCTCAACTACGTGAAGTCACGGAGTGTGCCCCGTAAGATAAAAGGTGTACAAAATTAACAAAAAATGAGTTCAGATGGTAATAGGACCTTAGTTTAGTTAAGGCGTGTCTCTGAGATTTCAGTCATAGTCTAAAGAGTGTGCCTTATCCCAAAAATAAAATAAAATTTATTACACAGTAAAATTACTAAACTAGAATATCTTTATATATAGGTGACCCGTTTTAGCTGTGGTGGATTTGCTTTTGGATTTAGACTTAATCACACTATGATGGATGCTTATGGTATCAAAATGTTTCTAAATGCATTAAGTGAATTAATTCAAGGAGCTTCTACACCTTCCATATTACCTGTATGGCAAAGGGATCTCCTAAGTGCTACATCATCACCATGCATTACATGTACTCACCATGAATTTGATGAGCAAATTGAATCAAAAATTGCATGGGAATCAATTGAAGATAAGTTGATACAACAATCATTTTTCTTTGGAAATACGGAGATGGAAGTCATTAAAAATCATGTTCCTCCAAATTATGGATGTACGAAATTTGAGTTATTAGTGGCGTTTTTATGGAAATGTCGTACCATTGCTCTTGATTTGCACCCTGAAGAAATTGTTCGTTTGACGTTACTTATCAACATACGTGGAAAATCACTCAAATTTGAATTGCCATCTGGATATTATGGGAATGCATTCATTACTCCAGCTGCAATATCGAAAGCAGGATTATTATGTTCAAATCCACTAACATATGCAGTTGAATTGATCAAGAAACTTAAAGATAATATGAATGAAGAGTACATTAAATCAGTAACAGATTTGATTGTAATTAAAGGGAGACCAGAGTTATCAAAATCTTGGAATTTCATTATCTCAGATAATAGGTCTGGTGGATTTGATAAATATGATTTTGGATGGGGAGAGCCTATTTTTGGTGGAGTTCCAAAAGCTGTATCTTTAATTAGTTTTGGTGTGCCTGTTAAAAATGAGAATGGAGAAAAGGGTATTTTGATAGCTATAAGTTTGCCTCCTCTTGCTATGGAAAAATTTCAAGAGGTTGTGTATAACTTGACTTTAAGAAATGTGAAGATGTAGAAGTACTTGTCCATCTTGTATGATGTTTATAAATCAAGTATTTGTTTTATGTTCGATTGAAGATGAAATTTAAGTTCGATATATTATTTAATTTGTCAATAGTTAAAACTTTTCCTTGACATTTCACTTAGGTGGATGTCATGCGACATGCCACCTTACCCTAGCACTATTTTGTAAGGGGTGATATTTATAAAAATCACCTATACTTTCTTATCTTTTGGCTTAACAACTAATCCACATTGCCAAAAGTTTGATGTTGAAGGGTTAAGTACAGAACAAAACTTTTTAAATCATTGATTTTCATTTAGTGAATGAAAGAAAGACAAAAGTTTTCTGAAAAAGACATATGGAGTGTGTTTGTTTAGAGCCATACATATCATGTATCCCCTCATCCGTTTTCGGTTTCTGAACACGAAATTTAAGAAAGAAGGAAATAATTTGATTTTATAATTTGAAATAAGTTATCAATAGTTGTGCAAGTTATGAAATATTTTATTAAGGATTAAAATTAGAAGTAATTTAAAATTAAATCATTTTTTTAAATAAACATATATAACCGTTTTAAGATTGATTAAAAAGAAAAGTATGACACATAAATTGAGATAAAACATGTAATAATATGGGCTAAACTCGAGTTGAACTGAACCAAATTAATTTTCCAAAATTAGTAGAACCAAGCCTTAAACTAGGGGTGTCAATGAGATGTTCAGCCGATTATTTTATAAAATTTATATCATACCAATTTTCCAGTTATTTTGTTTAGTATATCAAAATTAGACTTTTCCAAATCATCTCACCATATCTTGGTTTCTCTTCATTATGGTATTTGTACGATTTGATTAATATTTTTTTTTTTTTAAACCGTCATGTAAAACTATCCTGTATTAATCCAAGAAGTGAGAACACCGTGTTGAAAGATGTTAGTCTTGAGAAATATATAGTACTTCAGATATATGAAGCTTCATCTAATAATTATTTTCCTCTTATATGCAAATTTTAATTTTTTCCTATGAATACTCAATATTTTGTTTAAGAAAACAAATAAGTTACTATCAATTGTTGAAAATGGGGGCCTTCAATTTTCGGGGCTAAGGCGCAAGCCTTTTTCTTAAGGCGCTAGAGCCGGCACCGATAAGGCTTTTAAAATAATCTATATTTTTTATTATCTCTTTAAGATGCAAAGTTGTGAATAATTTTTTTATAAATTATTTCTTTTAATATAAAATAATTATGTTTTAATTGATAATATAGTCAATCCATATAATTTTTCTTGAAATATATATAGTATTGAAAGCTTCTTCTAATAATCATTTTCCCTCTTGTACGAAATTTTTTTCTATGAATACTCGATATACTTTTTTTTGTGGGGTGCGCCAGGGCAGTAGTGCAACGCATAGGCGACACGCGAGAGCCAAGAAAAAATATACTAACTTATTATTTCCAAAAAAAAAAAAAAGAAAGAGGCCCTTCAATTTTTGGGACCTAAGACACCAGCCTTTTTGTTTGGGAAAGGATAAAATTTGGTAAATAACACAAATTTCGTTAGTTTAGCAGCAAACTGTTTCTCTTCACACGAATTTCAAATATTATAAATCTTATCAAATTTGAACTTGGATACATGTATTAGCCGTGTCTAGATACATGTATCCAAGTGAATTTATTATTATTATAGATACATTGTATCTAAGTGAATTTACATGTATCTAACTCTCTCGCTCGCCTCTCCCATATCTCGCTCCCCTCTCTCCCTTTGTATCGGTAGTTCTTAATGTGTCTGGAATGTATATTATTGGATCCAGATATATGTATCTAGTGTGATTCGCGTACAAATTCTCTCACTATGATTATATATCTAGAATTTATTTGATAGTTAAAATACATGTATCTATGTGTATCTGAATTGAAATCTTATATGAAATTATTAATTAGTGAGATAATATGTACATATTATCAAACTATAGGGAGAATAATAAATATAAAAGGAATGTTTGTATAATCAGATAGTTTTTGCATAATACTATCCAAATCATTGAGTTTCAAAGAGAAAGAAAAATGTTTTCTGAAAAAGACATTTGAAGTGGGGCTAAAGAAAATTAATAATGTGTGTTTAGAGCCATACACATGTATGGTAGTTGTACAAGAGAGGGACATAAGCCTAACGTCTTGTGAATTAGATGGAGAATCGATGAACAATATCCCTTTCCAAACATGAAGTATAGAAAACAAAAATTAATTATTTTAAAATTTTAAATTTTAAAATATGTCATAGATATTTAAGTAAGTGACAAATTATTTTATTAAAATAAAAATAAAAAGTAATTTAAAGTTGGAATTATTTCTAATTAATAAGGATGTATGTATAACTATATTAAGATTGATTAAAAAGAAAAACATGACACGTACTTGATAAAAAAAAATATAACAATGCAGGCTAAACTCACGTTGAATCAAACCAAAGTAGATTTTCTAAATTATTGGAACTGAATCTTAGTGTAAGGATGTCATTGAGATGGTTCGACATGTTATATTATATAATTTACATCATACTATTTTTTTCAATTATTTTATTTTGGGTTAGATTTTTTGACATCGTCCTATCATCTCGATTTCTCTTTGTTAGTGGTATCAATACAGTTTGATTAATTTTTTATATATATTTTTAAATTGTCATGTTAGAGTCACAAGTAAAAATCACTTGTACTTTGTTATTTTTTGGGTTTAACAATCATCTCCACAATTTTAACCAATGCTAGGGTCCAACATTTCTATCACTACATTTTTGTGTTGCATTACATTTCATCTTGATGCAATTGACTCTATATAAATCTAATTCCAAATGCTTACAATGATTCTATATGGCTCACACTATGCCAATTTCAATAACATATCAAGAAACAAAATTAGTAGTGCCAACAATAATAACACCTTATGAGACAAAATATCTTTCTGAAATAGATGATCAAGGGAGTACACGTTTTCATAGTCACATATTAATATTTTACAAATATAATTCCTCAATGAAAGGAAAAGATCCTGCAAAAATTACAAGACAGATAATGTGAATTCTACATTAATTAAGCAAAGATCATTATAAGAAACAATAAACAACCTTGTCATATTAGACAATTAAAGGATCAATGAACAATATGAAATTAACATTAACTCTCTTTCGTATTAATTTATTTATCTTACTTTTCTTTTTAATTAGTCTAAAAAAGAATCTCTCTCTCCTTCTTCTTTTTTTATAACTCTTTAATATAAACTTTTTACATGACATATTTAAGATTACAAGATTAAAGAACATTTTGGTACACTCTATTTATAACTTTAATTTAAGATCACAAAATTTGAAAATCTTTTTTACCGTATTAAGCTTCGTGTGAAATCAAAATCACATCAGACAAACAAATTAAAACGAAGGGAGTATCTTAACTTATCTAGAAACATTTAACTAGCAAGTAGATTTGGAGACGTTTTTTTCCCGCTTTCATCATCAAATGTCTGATCTTTTCCTTTTCAATCTTATTGTGACAAAATAAATCCCGTTTACCTTTTGCCCACTACTTCCTCCGATTCATTTAACTTGTCATATTTTCTTTTTGCACGCATTTTAATAGCTTGTTTAGATGGTTGTTGCTTGTATATATATTGCATTGTATTATTAGTTTAAATATAATATTAACTTTAATTATTGCCTACTACTCTTTCTTTTAGCACATATGGCACACACAATGCCAATTTCAATAAAACACCACTTGCCAAAATTAGTAGAACCAGCAAAAGTAACACCACATGATACAAAACATCTTTCAGATATAGATGATCAAGGGAGTAACCGTTTTCAAGTTCCCATACTAATGTTTTATAAATATAATTCTTCAATGGAAGGGAAAGATCCTGCAAAGATCATAAAAGATGGATTGTCTAAAACACTTGTGTTTTACTATCCATTAGCTGGTAGGCTCATTGAAGGGCCTAATAAGAAGCTTATGGTAAATTGTAATAGTGAAGGAATTATGTTTATTGAAGCTGATGCTAATGTAGAGCTTGACAAATTAGGTGACTCTATTAAACCACCATGTCCATATTTGGATTTACTACTTCACAATGTTCCTGGTTTTGATGGAATCATCGGTTGTCCTCTTTTGTTAGTTCAGGTAAATAATATTCTCTTTTATTATATTTTGTTTTTATAAATAATTTCTTAAAAATTACCATACCTTTACGTATAGGTGACTCGTTTTACTTGTGGTGGATTTGCTGTTGGATTTAGAGTTAATCACACTATGATGGATGCATATGGCATCAAAATGTTTCTAAATGCATTAAGTGAATTAATTCAAGGAGCTTATGCACCTTCCACACTACCTGTATGGCAAAGGCATCTCTTAAGTGCTAGATCATCACCATGTATTACATGTACTCACAATGAATTTGATGAGCAAATTGAATCAAAAATTGCATGGGAATCTATTGAAGACAAGTTGATACAACAATCATTTTTCTTTGGAAGTACAGAGATGGAAGTTATCAAAAATCAAGTTCCTTCAAATTATGGATGTACGAAATTTGAGTTATTAGTGGCATTTTTATGGAAATGTCGTACCATTGCTCTTGATTTGCACCCTGAAGAAATTGTTCATTTGACGTATCCAGTTAACATGCGTGGAAAGTCACTAAAAATTGAAGTGCCAGCTGGATATTATGGCAATGCATTTGTTACTCCAGCTATAGTATCAAAAGCAGGATTGTTATGTTCAAATCCACTGACATATGCAGTTGAATTGGTTAAGAAAGTTAAAAATCAAATAAATGAAGAGTATATTAGATCATTCACAGATTTAATTGTGATTAAAGGGAGACCAGAGTTAACAAAATCATGGAATTTTATTGTGTCAGATAATAGATATGTTGGATTTGATGAATTTGATTTTGGATGGGGAAAACCCATTTTTGGAGGGGTTTCAAAAGCTGAATCTTTTATTAGTTTTATTGTGCCTGTTAAAAATGACCAGGGAGAAAAAGGTATTTTGATAGCTTTAAATTTGCCTCCACTGGCCATGCAAAAATTTCACAAAGTTGTCTACAACATGACTTTTAAAAATGTGGAAGGAGTACTCATAATTTGAAGGATGTAAAAGTTTTTTTTCTGTCTTTGTATGTTTTGAGAGTGAATAAAATTAAAACTAATAATGAAATTATCATATACTCTACTTTCGTATCAAGAATGTCTCTTTCCTTTTTTTAATTATTACTTCTTTAATTCAAATTTTCTAAATTCTATTCCCTTTGTTTTAATTTACATGTCATCATTTTAAATTTTACGTCTCTTAAGAACTTTATTATTATACCCTTATTTAGTGTTCTCTTGAAGTCAAGCTTTTAATAAATGAACATGAATTAAAATTTTGATTTGATATACCTATTAAGAAAATAATGATTTTGGTGTAGTGAGTTTACCTTTTTAACCATACTAATTGATGGGGTTAATAATTTCAAATATATTTACTCACTCATAATTCAAACACATTAACTCAATGTTAATAAATTGAGGGTATAATAGGAAAAATAAAATTGTCCTTCCTTGATTTGTCAAAAATAACAAGTAAAAATGGAAATCAAATTCGGAAATAATAATTGACAAGTAGGGACGGAGGGAGTATTAATTACACTACGAGAAATTCAATTTATAGTGGCAACCCTAATAGTCGTTACAAAAGTAACATATTTAGCGGCGACAATTCAAGTCGCTACAATAGTTTATATATTAGCAGCGATTTTTATTTGGTCGCCACTAACTTGTGCAGCTAAATATTAAAAAATGTATTCCCGCTGAAATGAAATTATTCGTGACGACTTTTAAATTGTCGTTGCTAAATGTCTAATTGGAGCGACTTGGTCGCTGCTAACCTTAATTATTTATTTTAAAATTAAATATATATATATATATATATATATTTAATTTAGATAAATATTATATTTAGTAGCAATAAGTTTGCCATGGAAAAAAAATGGAACTCCAGGATAATCCACAACTGTTACAATCTCTACCATAGCATCTGCCCTTCGGGTGCGCACTGGGTAAACCCCCCACTGTGTAATAGCCTGCAAACCACACAATGTAAACCGCACTAGGAAAGTCCTATGCGACAAGCTCGACTCAGAAGGCATTGAGGGGGAAATCGATCCCGAATCATCCGTTTGGATAACACCCTCCAAATCAACTGAGTCATTCCGAAGGACTCCATGGAAAAATTTCAAGAGGTTGTCTACAATAATTTCAAAGATGTAAGATTATTAAGTATTTTTTTTCCTTAATTTTCCAACTCATCAATGCTTGTTTTGGGAGTGATTAAATCAGAATTATACTATGGAGATGGTACTGTATATCCTTGAATCAATAAAAGCATTTCAAATCTAAAGTTAACTGGCTAACGAAGGAGACTCCAATACTAGATTTTTCCACACAACTATATATACACTAAATCGAACCATATGTCCTTTCACTTAGTTTCAACTGTCATTTTTGTCTTCTAACTTTTGGTGTGCACAAGTAGACACACGAGTCGTCCTTCGTGGCAAAATACACGTAGGATATATGACACATAATCCACATACTTGTGCACACTCAAAAATTGCAGGGCATACCGCATATAGATATATATGTCAACTGAAGTCAAGTTAAAAGATATATTTATGTATTATGCCAACGATAAATAATGTGAATTCTACATTAAATTGAGCAAAGATCATTATAAGAAACAATACGCAGCCTTGACATATTGGACATTTAAAGGATTAATATACAGTATGAAATTAGCATATACTTCTTCCGTTTTAATTTGTTATCTTCCTTTTCCTTTTTAGTCCGTCTAATAAAATAGTATTTTTTTTCTTTTTTTGGTAATTCATTAAATTTAACTTTCCACATATACCACAAGATTAAACACTATTTGGGGTCTATACCTACCTTTAGTTGAAAATCACAAGATTCAAAATTTCTTTATTTTTTCAAATTTCGTGTGAAGTCAAAATCAGACGACTGAAAAATTAAAACAAAGCTGGTTGTTGTGACTACTAGCGTCTAGAAACATATAGCCAGCAAGTGTTTTTTTATTCTTTCGCTTTCATCATCAAGTGCTTGCCCTTTTCATTTTCAATTTTATTGCGATAATAAATTCTATTTACCTTTTGCCTACTATTTCTCGATTCAATTTCACTTGTCATATTTCAATTTTGCACGCATCTTAACAACTTGTCTGGATGGTTGTTACCTATTGAAACTCAAGTTATTATATTTGAATTCAAGTCGTCGTTGCACCAATTACAATATATTTGTCACGATCCAAAATTCAAAATGAATAATCACACGTACACGTCTCTAGTCTACTTGATGCAATTGGCACTCTATAAATCTAATTCTAAATGATCACCAATAATACATATTTTATTACTAAACATATTTTAGAAACCACTCTCATCATACACATATGGCACACACAATGCCAATTTCAATAAAATACCACAAGCCTAAATTAGTAGTACCAGCAAAAGTAACACCACATGAGACAAAACATCTTTCTGATATAGATGATCAAGGTTTTACACGTATCATAGGCCCCATTATAATGTTTTACAAATATAATTCTTTAATGAAAGGCAAAGATCCTGCAAAATTTATCAAAGATGGGTTGTCTAAAGCTCTAGTATTTTACTATCCATTAGCGGTAGACTCATTGAAGGGCTTAATAAAAAGCTTATGGTAAATTGTAATAGTGAAGGAATTATGTTTATTGAAGCTGATGCTAATATAGAGCTTGACAAATTAGGTGACTCTATTAAACCACCATGTCCATACTTGGATTTACTACTTCACAATGTTCCTAATTGTGGTGGAATCATTGGTTGCCCTCTTTTGTTAGTTCAGGTAAATAATATTTAATATTATTCTTGATAAATTTTCTCTCAAAAATACATTATATTATATATGGTAGACATACTTCACTACCATATATACTTTTATTATCTATACTTCAAAATATTGGAACATGTATCTTACCGGTAATTAAGAGTTTCTTACCATTTATTGAGGAATAAATACTTAGATACATGCAATTTTGCTACCAGAGTACCAGATATACTAAAATAGAAAGAGATCAGGCAGATGAGAATGGAGGCTAGCGAGATTTGTTATGTATCCTAGATACATGCTAATAACACTAGATACATGTATCTGGTGTGATTCGCATTTAATTGGAATACCAGATACATAAGAGAGTGGTGAATGAGATGGGAGAGAGGCGAGGGAGGAGAGCGAGATTTGTTATGTATCTCATATACACGTGTATCCACTTGGATACAATGTATCTAGAATAAATTATACCTAATTTTGACCCCACGTATCCTGAGATACATGTGTCTGGACTTATCTGAACGTATCCGGACGTACCAAAATATGGTATATATGATACTTAATATTGCAAACTAGAGTGTATCTAAGTAATTAACTCCTAAACTAGTGGAATTTACGTAAGTTTCCCTATTATATTCTTTTTTTAGTGGCCAGTTGGAGTCAAACCATTGGTTACTAGTTGAGCACTAGAATAGAATGAGATAAAATTTTCTAAATCTCACATCTATATTTTTACCTAATGACAGAGTTAAGAATCCTGTCCCTCGTTTGACTTGGATTGATGAAAGAAATCCGAGGCAAATGAAATTGACAAATCCAATTTTGACCGATCACATCTTCATCTTTTAGAAAAAGTTTTTTGGTACAGACTTTAGGAATTATGGCCGAACCCCGGAAATGGGTTTCCTACATATCTTAGGCTATATGAGAATTCAGGCCTCTTATAGTTCGATACACTCGATTTGATGCGCGATTTTGAAAGAATTCAAAAGCTATCTGATATTGAATTATGAAGAAATCAGAATGCTCGGGATTAGGATTTAAGAGCGGATGTTGGAATACAGCCGAGTTTCAACATTGATCCCGCCTACATATCCTTCAGTTTAGGGAATCAGGCTACTTGTAGTTCGACTCGATCGATTGAAAAGGAAATTTATTATGCTAGATAACCTTTGGTTCTGGAAGAGTGACAAATAAGTCGAGTATGAAAAAGAGGCTTGCAACCTCTCAGCCATGAATGTGGAGCTCTTCACATCCATAAGTAAGAAGTTACACGGATATAATTTCCAAAGCTCTCGACACATTGTCACTCGGATTAGAAAGCTGGTTCCGGCGAAAATCAAAATTTCCCAGATGCGAAACTAAAGCCGATAAACCTAAAGAAAAACCCACATGCCTTTTAATAGGGGTGTGGTTTGATTGTGGTGGAAGTCGCTTCTCAGCTCGCGCCCAAAGAGTTTGACACTCCTCTTCGGACTGTGTCCCAGTTCGCTGCTAAGAAAAAGTTTCACGTTGTGTTGCATCCTTGTTGATGTCGTCGGCACATGTGGTTCGAGTTGAGAATTCATCCTCTTGGATGCTCTCGACAAAGACTGAGATAAAACTCATTAGCATAAAATGTAATTCAAGTGGAGAGATAGCGTCTTTTACCATGTTGACACTTAGTCGCTCTCCTTGAACATTTAACGTCAGTTCCTTCATCTTGACGTTAGGCCAATAAAACTTGTATCTCGTATTTACAATATAATTCTTTGAGTGTACTCTTCCTTTGATATCGAAATAATAAAATATAGACTGATGTAATATGTTGATGGCTCTCTTGATGACGTTCTTGCAAATGAAAATAACGACGATGATTCTTCATTGGTAAGATGATGATAATGATAGGATGATGCTGCTACTCCATCGATAGGATGATGACAATACTCTATTGATAGGATGATTGACAATGATCCATTGATAGGATAATACTGATGAAGGTCCATTGGTAGGATGATGATGTTACTCCATCGATAGGATGATGATGATGCTACTCCATCGATAAGATGATGACAATGCTAATTCATCGATAGGATGATGACAATGCTCCATCGATAGGATGATTGACAATGATCCATTGATAGGATAATACTGATGAAGGTCCATTGGTAGGATGATGATGTTACTCCATCGATAGGATGATGATGATGCTCCATCGATATGATGATGATACTACTGCTCCATTGATAAGACGATGCTACTTCATCGATAGGATGATAATGCTCCCTCGATAAAATGCTAGTTGACAATGATCCATTGATAGGATAGTACTGATGAAGATCCATTGATATAGTGATGATAATAAAGATCCATCGGTAGGATGATATTGATCCATTGGTAGGATAATGATGATAATCCATTGGTAGGATAATGTTGATGAAGATGAAGGTCCGTCGATAGGACGACGACGACGATAATGATGATGATCCATCGCTAAGGTGATAATGGTGATGATAAAGATACGTCAATAGGATGATATTGATCCATTGATAGGATAATGATGATAACCCATTGGTAGGATAATGTTGATGAAGATGAAGATCCGTTGGTAGGATAAAGATAATGAAGATCCTTCGGTAGGATGATGTTAATGAAAATGAAGATCTGTTGGTAGGATGAAGATATTCTATTGGTAAAATGACAATGATGTCCTTTTGGGTGATGGTACTATCTCATTTGATAATACTCTAGAAATATTCATCCGAGTGGTAAAGACGATGTCCCTCTGGGTAGTTCACATTACCGCGTCTGATATCGACGGAATTTATGCATATTCTTCAAACGTTCTTAATGCTGAAAAATGTAATCTCGTGTCATCGAAGATTCTTTTATATGTCGAGAGTGATGCTTTCACTTGTTCCCATTTTGAACACTTTGTTTTCGTTGCGATTTATGCTTTGTTGGGAATTTAAACGAGGTGTTGTTGCTCGTATTCTGAAATCTTTTTTTTTTCCGGAAAAACTTCAATGACTTTCCTGCATTCACAGAAAAGTTGTCAATTTCAGGGAATTCCTTGCCCTTTTAACTTTTCTATATTCGTTGAATGGAGAAAATGATGAACTTGAGACAATCTTATAGACCTGCATCCACAGAAAAATTGTTAGTTTTTTTTTTTTTTTTTTAACAAACTGATCTGTGTTGCCTTCTTCGACCGCTTGCTCCTTGTCTTGCTATTTTCAGTTGATCGCTCTAATCTCTTGCTTCTCGATAGACAAGGCAAAACATTTTACGCAAAAATATTTGAAACATGTAGATAAAATCTTTAAAAAAGGGTTTTCAAGAAGCTGTACTTGAAAAAGTTAACTGTCAAGTGTCATGTCATGTCAAGCTTAAATGAACGTCCTTAGTTCAAAACTTTGGTGTGTCCGATAGCTCGTTCTGGAGAATTCAAAAATCTTGAAAGCTTGGGAACTTTCTGACATGGTTCTCCCGAAATCTACTATAATCGGGAAGTTTTGTAGTTTGACTCTGGAATTCAAATGTGTTGGAGATTGCTGCAGTTGACCATGAACTTGTTAAAGATCATTTGAAGTTAGCTTTAAACTTCTGATATGCTCGAGATATTCAAAATTTACTACAAACTTCTAGTGATGCTTGAAGGAGTTTTTGAGGTCATTCTCAAAAATTTCTGTCCCAGTTAGATGTCTTGGGGTATCTTGAACTGTTGATATATGACTTGTAGAATTTTTGAGACCCTCTCAAAAATTCTGTCCCAGCTGCAACTCACAATGTATCTTCAATCTTGACTTGTTGGAGAAAATATCTTACTCTTTAGAATTTTTGAGTCCCTCTCAAAAATTCTCTCCCAGTTTCTATTGCAAAGAAAAATAGAAATCTTACGGGAGATATGACCGAGCCGTTGTGGCGCCTACGTATCCCGTTGAGGCAGGAATCAGGTCAAACGTAGTTCCTCCTCACGGATTAACAGAAATAGGAAATTAAACGAGGAAATGACCGAGGCCGACATAGGCGGCCTACGTATCTCATTCTTGAGAATTCAGGTCGAACGTAGTTCAAGTATATAAAAAAAAGCATTAAAAAGGGATAAAGGGGTGACCGAGGCCGACATAGGCCGCCTACGTATCTCATTTTTGAGAATTCAGGTCAGACGTAGTTCGTTACAAAGGGATAAATTCTAAACATAAACGATTACAAGCAAATAAAAGCGATTGCAAGGAAAAGATAGAAATCGAGTCTTCAAACATTCTATCTTTTTACTACATTTAAGTAGATTGGTGACTTGTGAGATCCAATGTTCATGCTCAACCAGGTAACATCATCAAATAAATGTATCGATGTGTTCTCTAAGCAAACTGATGAGTTCACTTTCTTGTGCTTTTGTCATATAGGCACCAATTTTGATTTCTTTGATGCATACATCATTTTCTTGATTCACTATTCTGATCTCTTCTAAATTCGGCTCTTCGTGAATTTCGAACTGTCTGAACTCCTCAACCAGGTGTTTGAATACCGTGATCTTCTCATTGTAGTCCTCAAATTTTTCCGCATCTACCCCATTTTGTTCATTCAGCTTGTGACATGACATGATATTGATAGGTTTGACAATATTTTCACAAGACGAGCTAGGAGTCAAGAGCGAAGGGGACGTCCAATTAAGCATTTGCTCCTTTGACTCGCTGTCTAGTATGACTGGTGTCTCGATCATCTCTTTAAGCACTATATCACCTTCTTTGAACCAATTTTTTATTCCTTCCCCTAGATCATTTTGCATTGGAAAAGACTGATATAAGTGAGACAATGATTTTGGAAAAGCTTGATCGAACTTCTGCTTGTTCTGACCCTCCTTCGGCACTAAAGCAAAACCTTGATGAGGTGCCATGATCACACATTTTGATTTCTCTCTTTTGGTTGGAGAGGCTACAACTTTCTCAAGATTTTCAAAGTTGGCTGAGATTATAACTTTCTTCACATTCAAATCTCTTTCGACATCAACCATATTAATAGTTACCCCTCCATGATTCGGCATGGGGTTACTATTGACATTAGGAGTGGCAGTCTGAAGAGTGACGACCTTTTGATCTATCAAGTCTTGAATTTTATGCTTCAAGTTGATACAATCCTCAGTAATATGCCCAACACCTCCTGAATGGTAAGCACAGTGAACATCGGGCCTATAAAGCTTGGAGTTGACATTGATATTTTTTGGATCAATTGTCTGTATCAGGCCAGCCGATTTCAATCTCCCAAAAAGTTGTGTTCGACTCTAAACCAGAGGAGTAAAGACTCTAGAAGGTCTCTTCTCACGAGGAGGATTGCAATTATTTCCTGGATGTGAGGGTACTTGACGGTAGTTTGGAGGATTCTGGTGAGTTGGTACTTGCGTTTGAAAATTTGGGTATTATGGAGCTCGGTAGCTAGGAGGGGTATTTTGGTAGTACGGGGGTGGAATTTGATAACTTGATTAGATATTTGAACAATTAACTGATGGAGCTTGGTAATATGGATGGGTATTTTGGTAATGTGGAGATGGAGTCTGGTAAACAAGAGATGGAATTTGGTAACTCACTGGTGGAATTTGGTAGTTAGGAGATAAAATTTGGTAACTCGGTGGTGGAGTTTGATAACCTGATTGGGTATAACAAGCTGGATATGAATTTTGTGGAGCTTGAGGATGACCTTTGTAAGGTGAGGATTTTCTGAAGTGTCTTTTTCTATCAGATGCGTAGGAAATAGAAGACACATCCTCTCTCTTCTTTTTCAACAGTCTTGAAGATTCGGTTGGGGCGGCAACGCAAGAAATCTTTCCAGTTTTAATCTCATCTTCGATAGCCTCACCTACTTTGACTATCTCCGCAAATTTTGCTCCAATAAGCAACATTATCCTGTCATAATACTCTGGCTCTTGAATGCGTATGAACACTTCAACGATCTCCTTCTCAGACATGGGAGGTCGAACCCAAGCGGCCTCTTTCCTCCACCTATACACATATTCACGATAGCTTTCAGTGGATTTCTTCTTAATTCTCTCCAAAGAATAGCGATCAGGAACGATCTCCACATTGTAGGCAAATCGTTCGACGAAATCTTTAGCTAGTGCATTCCAACTAGACCACTGTTTTGTCTCATGGGAGGTAAACCATTCTAATGCTTCTCCGTTCAAACTTCGGCTAAAAGGCCGCATTAATAAAGCTTCATTCCTTCCAACTCCCACGAGCTGGTCACAGTAGGCTCTCAGGTGCGCCAACGGATTCCCTGTTCCTCCGAAAGTGTCAAATTTTGGCACTTTAAACCCTTCCGGGAGGTCCAAATTCGGATGGATGCACAGATCCTCATAACTCAACCCATCGACTTCAGGAATATATTGCAACTCCTTCATGGCTTTCCTGATCTCTTCTTTCATATTCAACTTGACTGCCTCTTTCTTTGACCTCCACTCTCTCTCTTGTTTCTCATAGTGATCAGGCTCGGAACAGTTGGCATAGGGTTCATTTGAAATTGGGATTTGAAAAGTAATCTTTTAAGGTAATGGCGGAGCAATGGAGGGACTCTGGGTATTTTGAGTGACTTGGTAATTTTGGGGGAAAGTCTGGGGTTGGTATGTTGATTATGGTGATGGGGGAATGTTTGCGGATTGTTGGCATTTTGATTTTGAGGGGGAGGGCAAGCTTGCGGGTTGGTACTTTGATGAGAAGGGAAGGTTTGGGGGTTGGTACCTTGGGGAAGAGGTGGTGCTTGGTAAGAGACGGAGGCCTGATGGGGATTTGGGGCGGTTGGGTCGATGGTTGAGGGATTCTGAGCGGGATTGGAGGGAGGGTTCTGAGCCTGTTCCACGTTCGAAGGAGGAAGGTATAATAGAGGTCTCCCATCTCCTGGAGTATTAAAAGTAAAAATCGGATTAGAAAGATCTTGCATTCTCTGCATTTCGACCCTCATCTCGGTGATCTGTTGCATCAACTGCATAATTAATCCATTTTGATCAGTGGTGGCAGACTGAGCCGCGACAACATCAGTCAAGCTAATCTCGTCATTGTTATCACCTATTATTGTCTTTCCTTTTTGCAAACTTTGATTGGGGAAGGAATCTTTGGGAGCCTTAAATCTTGTAAAATAAGGGTGTTCTGCCAGCTTATCAACACAGAACAGTTCTAAGTACCTGACAAAGAAAAGTAACTCAAAAGCTAAACGTGTTAGTCTATATACATACAAAATATCACACATATGATCACAAACACATAAAAGTTGCTCTATTTGAAGATAAACTAGCCCATGTATTCAAAGAAATGACTAAATATACAGGAATTTGTCTATTTGATTTAGAGCTTAATGAATCAGAAATGTCGACTTGAGTTGAGACAAAGTCGATTGTATCTTTCGTTGACGTACTTCTGATTTTCGATTGAGAGGAAACTCTTTTCTCCTTGCAAGAGTTGGAAAATATAAAATTTCTCAAAATATCCGAGCCTTGAGGGCTGCCTACATATCTCACAAGGGAGAATTTAGGTCCTGTGTAGTTTGACCAGCTTGAATCCCCTTCGATTTGAGATAGATGGTTAATTATTATTATTATTTTTGTTTTTTTTTAATGAGAAACTGAGATTTGAAAAATGAAGATCGAATTTTGTTGTGAAACTAAAGACTCGAAGAGTATTTGGACGCACTTTTGATAGTGACTTAATATTTGTGCTTAAAGGGTTCTAGAAGATAATTCGAAGAGGAGTGAGCTAGAATATCTCCAAATAAAGAAACATAATCATACAAGCATTTATAACACATAGACAATTATTGCGCGTTCTAAACATATATGTGACCCTTTTGTGTCAAGGGTAGGCCTTATGATTTGAGGGGATGTATACTTCATTTGAAACATTTCATTGCCCCCCAAAACTTAAATTTATACATGCTTTGTAAATAAACTGAATGGGGATACATAGTAGGGAAAATGGGATACAAAATAATCAGTCCCGCGCAGGGGTACAATCTTAAACTATGCTTCAATGGAAGGACCTTCGTTCTTGAACTTCTTGTCATCTTCGAGTGTCGACTTCTTTGGATGGACTAGTAGCTTGTGAAGCTATTCCTTCGGCTAGAATAACCTATAATCTACTTCTTACCCTAGATGACAATGATTTTTCAAATAACGTATATATCCTTCAAATTTAAACAAATAAGAATGATTGTCTTTTATAGACCAAAATGGGTCAAATAGACACAAGGTGGGCATCTAATGGGCCCAACACGCCTTGGGTGTTGGGTCAACTTAGTTCAAAATGCGCTAAAAGTCGGGATTTGGTTTCGCTCTACGCTAGTTGACTAAGAGTGGCTTTTGAGAGACCGAAAACCCAAGTGGACAACTTAGACTGGAATTCACGGCAACCATTGGACGCATGACGAACCAATAAATTGCCGATCATTCCGAAAAAAGGTTGAGTATAAAAAAGTCCGATTGCGGTTCCACAAAACCGTCATTTAATATACTATACATACAAGAGAATATGCCATGAAATGCAATGACAGTTATATCAATTTAAACACGTTGAGAGCAGATAAACAATTTAGCAATTAATACAATTAGTCAAACAAGTCAAATCTTATGGTTAGAACTTAATTAAATCCCTAGCAGAAGTCGTCATTTCTGTTTTATTTAAAAAGATATATTAAAGAAAAATGACTAAATTTTGAAAATTCGATTAAACTTATGATTTAAGATAAATCAAATTTCCAAAAGGACAGAGTCGCCACTTAATTTTTAGTAAAAATCAAGAAAAAAAGACTTAAGATTTTCAAAAGATTTAAACAGATAAAATCGATTGAAAATAAAAAGGGCTCGAAGTTCAATGTACATTCCGAGAAGGTGTTAGGCCCTCGAAATGCCCGCTAACTTGCAGTTGACCGGCGATTTGACTCAAATGACTTTGACTAGTTTTTTAGAAAAGAAGAAAAAAAAAATGTTTCAACATAAGAATGATGATTTACGATGTTTGTTTAACTTTGAGAAAAAATAGTTAAATAAATGACACGTTTTATTTTTTTTATAGAAGAGTATCCAAAGTGAAACAATTGAGTTATGATGCAAGTGAATAGAATAAAAAGACTAGATTAATTAGAATTTATCATTTTTTAAAAATAACTTGAACCAATCGGATTAATTAAAGCATGAAACTATTTTGAATGAATTGAAAACAAAATATAAAGTTTTGACTAAATATCAATAAAAGCATGAGAGTTGATAAAAAATGAATGGTATTAAAACAAACTAACATAAAGAATGTTCATCTTTTGGGGAATTAATCAAATTAAAACCAAATCACATAAAAGGGGTTAGAGAGTTAATACGAACAAATAAATAGTGGCAATAATAAGAGGATGCCCGAATTTGGGCCAAATCTGTTGGACTTTAGGCCCATTTTCGCACCAAGGACCTGTGTATACAAAAAATGTATATCAATGTATATAGACCGTATTTCGATCTATTTTTGTGTATATCGGACTGAATACCGAATGTATACAGTCCATTTTGACCCCTGCAACCTGCCTTTTATTTTTTGAACCTGCATATCAGTGTTTTTTCCATGTATATCAACGTATACAACGGGTATACAACGTGTATACAACCCTTTTCCGAACTTCTTGAGGCCTGAAAATCCAATTTCCAGCCCTTGTTTGTTGTTCTCGACCTGTACACGTGCTTCCTCAGTTCCATTTCCGAACTTTGACTCATTTAAAGTTGACCAAACAAGAGGCAAAATTAGGCCTCCATGGCCCAACTCGATATGCAAGGAGGGAGGGAGTCCACGAGGAACTCAGATGTGATTCATAACAAAAGAAAATAAAGAAATGAATTAGTAAATGAAACTCTTAAAACAGCTTATAAAGAAAACGCACAAAATATGGCAGAATCATAAGAAAGAAAGACAATTAATGACTAATCCATAGCAACCAATTGATGAATACACACATTAAGAATCACATAAGTCAAAGGAGAAGAACAAACGTTAAGAAGATAAGAAACCAACTCACTAGTCAAATAAAATTAAAGACAACACATGAGTAATACTCAAAGATTAGCACCAAAACATAAACAACCAACAGGACCCAAACCTTTAGTTCAATTAAATTGAAAACCAAAAAAATGACAGAGGCATCAAGGAATATGCTGTAAGAAAGTTATTTGGATATAGCAGGGAAATCTGAATCATGTTACTATGCAACTTAAAACAGTAAGAAACCAACATATACAACCATTACGTTAGCCCTTTTTGAAAGATGAAGCAGGGCATTCACGAAGCTATTTTAGAGTCTCGAATTTAACATCTCTTGGCAACTCGAAATTCAAATATTTCAAGCTCGTTTGATGTTAAAAAGCTTAGAATAAACCTCAAAACAAGCAGACTCTTGAAAGGAAAAACAACTTCACGACTCAACAGACTGGTATAACAAAATCCGATGTAATAAGAAATGCATTTAACAATATTCAATTAAGCATATAAGAAGAACAATAATAAGCAAGCTCGATCCAAGAAGCGGAGAAATCACAACACTAAGTGCAAGACCACGAAAAACTCGAATTGACATTAAGATCGAATCATTCCAGAAACAATATGTATAGCCTATTAAGATTACCCATGTTCAACCACGAGTAATAACAGTGACACAACCAGAAATTAGTGAGATACATCGCGAATAAAAATAATGACGAAGAGGAAACTATGGAGAGAACATTACCTTTTTGGGGGCAACGACTGGGACTCGAGCTTCTAAGAACGATTCCACCACCACGTGAAAGAGTCCTCCGACGAAAACTTTCAACTTAAGAGAATAGGAAACTCGAAACCGTAGTTTGAGATTAGAAAATTTAAATCTAATTTCAGTATTTGTGATCTATATATATATATGAGAAATTGGAGCTGAGTAAAGGGGGAAAACGGGAGGGACTTTGGGATGAAATTCAAAATTTGAAATTCGAAATCTCCCTAGGATAAGGCTGCCAGCCAGCTCGATTTAGTACCAAACTTGTACCAAATGAACGGATTTCTTAACGGGAAATTGATTAGAGCCGTGCGATTTTTGAGCAAGGATGATCTTGCAAGGAGATTCCTCCATGTGGATTATTCCCAAAGGGGATAAGGAGAGAGGTAGAAGGACGCGCGGGCTGCTGATTCGGGTTGCTGGTTCGCGATTCGGGTCGCTGGAATTACTGGAGTTTGGGTCATTTTTTCTGGGTTTGCTTCTGGGAAGAAGACGTTGTACAGGGTATTGCTATTGTATTGTTACTGTTGCTGAATGGAATGGGCTGCTGAAGCTGAAAAACAAAAAGGGAAATGTTGAATTGGGCTGGAATTTGGTACCACATGTATTGGGTTTACTAATCTGAGCAGTGGGCTGCTGTAAATGGCACCAACAAGCCCAAAATTGGTCTCCAAATTGGTTTAAAGTGAGGTAAGAAAAGTGGTTAGATCTTGGAGTTTAAGAAATAGTCAAATTGAGTTAAATAATGAATTCGACCAAAAAAAAAAAAAAAAACTTAAATAAGACAAATTGATAATGATTAATTAACGAGCTTCTTAATTTCTACGCAATAAAATAATTAACTTACTTATAAACTAATTAACTCCAAAATATAAACTATTAATTAATTAAACTAAACAACCAAATGTTTAAATAAAACTAAAATCTTTTTTGGGACGATTTTCGAGTAATCATAAAATATATTAATTATATACATAATTATGATTGTCTAAAAATTAGAAAAAACAATAAAATTAATTAAAAGTAACTTGAAAAATATTTGAACTTTATAAAAACTAATTATTTCAAATCATTTGAAATTTGAGAAGCTCGATGATTAATTTAAATTGTGGAGGTCCAAAATTGGGTGTCAACAAATCCTAATTGGTTACTAGTTGAGCCACTGGAATAGAATAGAGATAAAAACAATTTATTCCACTTTGTACAAGTGTAAGTGAATAGCTAAAAAATTGATTTAATTTATATGCCATGCAAATGTAAGAAATTTACATTTTCAATTTATAAAAATTAATTTTGTAAGCTAATATACCTCTATGCATAGGTGACTCGTTTTAGTTGTGGTGGATTTGTTGTTGGATTCAATGTTAATCACACTATGATGGATGGATATGGCTTCAAATTGTTTCTAAATGCATTAAGTGAATTAATTCAAGGAGCTTCTACACCTTCTATACTACCTGTATGGCAAAGGCATCTCCTAAGTGCTAGATCATCACCATGCATTACATGTATTCATCATGAGTTTGATGAGCAAATTGAATCAAAAATTGCATGGGAATCAATTGAAGACAAGTTGATACAACAATCATTCTTTTTTGGAAATGAGGAGATGGAAGTCATTAAAAAACAGGTTTCTTCAAATTGTAAAAGTACAAAATTTGAGTTATTAGTGGCGTTTTTATGGAAATGTCGTACCATTGCTCTTGATTTGCCCCTTGAAGAAATTGTTCGTTTGACATTACTTATGAATATACGTGGAAAGTCACTCAAATTTGAACTACCACCTAGTTATTATGGAAATGCATTTGTTACTCCAGCTGCAGTATCAAAAGCAGGATTATTATGTTCAAATCCACTAACATATGCAGTTGAATTGATCAAGAAAGTTAAAGATCATATAAATGAAGAATACATTAAATCAGTCATAGATTTAATGGTTATTAAAGGGAGACCAGAGTTAACAAAATCTTGGAATTTTATTGTCTCAGATAATAGATATGTTGGATTTGATGAATTTGATTTTGGATGGGGAAACCCCATTTTTGGAGGGATTCCAAAAGCTACATCTTTTATTAGTGTTTGTGTGCCTATTAAAAATGACAAGGGAGAAAAAGGTATTTCGATAGCTATAAATTTGCCTCCACTAGCCATGAAAAAATTTCAAGAGGTTGTCTATAAGATGACTTTAGAAAATATGGAAGGAGTCAACATAATTTAAAGGATGTAAAAGTTTTTTCTGCCTTTACATGTTTTGGGAGTGAATAAATTAAAATTACGGAGCTTGTAATATTTCACCATTTTCTTATTAAAAAAATACTTGTAATGATGTATGATATTTATAAATCAAGCATATTTGAGCTTTTTTTCTTTAAAAATAATAATTTAATTAATGACGTGGACAAATCATAATTGATCACAATTAAAAAATGGTTTGCAAAATCAAAATTGTGTTCAGCTAACAAATAATGACATGAGTGAGTCTTTTCTCAAACGAAAAATGACATAGACGAGTCAAACTTTAAACAAATGGCATAAATAAGTCTTTTCTCAAAGTAATTTTCTATGAAAAAAATTATTAGTTAAACAACTATACGAGATACAAGGGCGGAGCCACCTTAGGCGAAGGGTATTCGCGTGCACACCCTTCATCAAAAAATTATATGGTGTACATAGGTTAAGCGTTAGTTAATATGAGTGTATATATTTAATTTTATACACTCTTAACACAACTGAGAAGAAAATTTACACACTTTTCGCCAAATTTCTAATTCTGCCACTAATGAGATATTAACTCCTCTTCTACAATACACATAAAAAAAGTTTAGACAAAAGACATATAATGTGAGTTCTACATTATTGTGTAAGAAACAATACACAAGTACGCAACCTCGTCATATTAGACATTTAAAGGATCAATGTATAGTATGAAATTAACATATACTCTTCTTTCTTTCGTATCAATTTGCTTATCTTATTTTCCTTTTTAATTAATCTAAAAAGAATGTCTCTTTTCTTTTTAATTAATTTTTAATTCGAACTTTTCACAAGAAATATATAAGACTATAAAATTAAAAAATATTTAGATACATACTACATAACTTTAACTTCAGGCCACAAAATTCAAAAAAAAAAAAACAAATTTTCTTGAACTTAGGGTGAGATTAAAATCAGATTAATTAATACATTAAAACAAAGGAAGTACATTTACTTGCCGGTTGTTGTGACTACTAGTCTAGAAACATTTAACTAGCAAGTAGATTCCAAGACGTTTTGTTTTTCCCTGTTTCATCATCAAGTGTTTACTCCCTCTGATTCATTTAACTTGTCACGTTGCGTATTTAGGATTTTGAGATGATGAATGTACTATTACAAAATATTGGATCTAAGATAAGTATAAATTTGATTGATTCGACATTTAAGTTCTTATCACTAAAATTCATTAGTTCTTATCTATTCAAATAGTATATAGTATGTACCCAAATATTCTGTAATTTATATGGTGTCGAATAAATTACAGTACTAAAAAAATTAAGAATTTTCAATATGATAAACTTGAAAACTTTGAAAGATTAAAGGTCTATATATAAAGTACTATCAATAACCATTTAGAGATCAGATGTGTTACCCAACTTTAGAAAGAAAAATAAAATAAGACATAGATATAGATATAAGATTCAAATTCTAAGCTCACTTAGAGAGGTGCACCCAACCATAATTGCCTTATATGATACTTTGGGTGTGGGTTCACACATCTATATTTAAATATTTTAAAAGAATTATAACATTACTATATATAATTTTGGAAGGAAAGCATGGTTCACGTAAATCAGGTGAGCCCCTCCTATATATGTGTTTTCTTTTTGCACGCATTTTGAGCTCTTGTTACTTATTTTAAATATTGTAATGTGTTGTTAGTTTAAATATAATATTTACTTTGATTAATTATGACTTAAATTTTATTGTATCGTATAGTTAAATTCATCGTTATGTAACGACGAAAATTTTTCATTCTAATACGACCAACTTGGTATAATCGCGTCGTTACCTTCTCTCTCTTTTTTCGTTTTGACTTTACTTCTTATTTAATAATCATATTAATTATGCCTTCTACTCTACCGTTTACACTCTGTTTGGATCATTGTTACCCATTGTTTCATAATGTACTGTATTGTATTGTACTCTATTGTACTGTGTTGTATGGTAGATACAATGTTTGGCTAGACTGTATTATTTGTTGTTGTTTAATTATATTTTTATTGTTTGGTTTGACTGTATCGTACTGTATTGTAATTTATAAATTTACTAAAATATCCTTAATTATTCTAGGGTAGGAGGTTTGACTAGAATTAAATAATATAGGGTAAAGGGTAAAAAAGTATTATGAAATATTATGTCATGATATAATTGGAAAAAGAAATTAAGTAACAATGGGAACACACCAAATCGGTTTTCCATTGTTACGTAACAACGATGTTTAACCATACAATACAATACATTTTAACTAACAATCAAAACAAACACTGTAGGTATGATAACGGTACAATACAATACAGTGGGCAACAATGATCCAAACAGAGTGTTATAGTAGGTCTACTTCATACCTTATATATATATTTTTAATAGGTTTATTCTTCAAACTGTTGATGTGTGACATTATATAATGACGGAAAACAATACAATCTATCTAAAACATTATATTTATTAAACTAATACCATAGGAAAGTTTCTGTACTTTCCAATTTGAATGATTGTTGCATCATTTCATGTAAATTTCTTAGCGTCGATCAATACTTATTAAAAAAATTATAAAATTTTCATTTTTAGATCAAATTTATTATGGGAAATTACTAAAATTTAAAGTTAGTTCTTGTAATATGAGTATTTACTTAGTTGTAATAGCTTTTATTCAATATTGAGATTGTAGTTGATGTTGTTTTAGGGTTGTTATTGAGTTGCAATAATTTCTAGATTGAAGAGAGTAGTTGTGTGGGTGTGGTTTGTAACAAAAAGCGAGTTTAAATTCTTGGAGAGTAGTTAAAACAGTTTGAGTGAATTGTTGAGTCGAGGTACTAGAGTTAGTCATTGCTAAGTTGTAATCTAATTAAAACGTTATGTTGCTCTTGAGAAGTTGGTAGAAATTGGTGGTTGAAAAAGCCTACACGCCGTATAGAAATACTTTCTTCCCTGACCCTCTTTGTAGGTCGTGGAAGAGATTGATGGTTGAAAGCCTACACATTGTAGATCATGGTCTTGTTGTACATGTTCTAGTCTTTCAGGGATTCTGAGAAATTCTTTGGTTCACACTCGATAGTAATGACTACACAAAAGCTTCTATGTCACAAAGAAAAATTATCACAAGTAGTTACTTTCTTATCCAATTTTGTAATTTTGGGATTCATTAGCCTTACAAAGGTTAGACAATTACAAACTTTTAGATATTTCAAACTTGGGTTGTAATCTCTCCATAACTCAAAAGATATTAACTTAGACTTATTATGAGGCACACGATTCAACACATAACAAGGCTTTTTATGAGGCAGACACCTCAATAGACATGACATTAGTCAATTCAACCAAAGTTCTATTTTTTTCTTTCCGCTACACCATTAAATGCAGAAGAGTAAAGATATTAACTTAGACTTATTAACTTAGACTCAGATATTAACGTAGACTTATTATGAGGCACACGATTCAACACATAACAAGGCTTTTTATGAGGCAGACACCTCAATAGACATGACATTAGTCAATTCAACCAAAGTTCTATTTTTTTCTTTCCGCTACACCATTAAATGCAGAAGAGTAAAGAGAAGGAGTTTCATGAATTATTCACAATGATCTAACAAAAAAATATCAATATTAATTGTGTTGCTTGTACCATTATTCTAAATAATTTATCTAATTAATCTAAAAAAACAAATGTTAAACCAAACATTTGGCATTACTTAATTCCATACAAACTTACAGATAATTGATTAATTTTTCACAATAAATTCTAAAATGATGCAACAAAAATAATAATTCTTCTACAATAAGCACATAATAAAGAAAGTTCAGATAAAAGAAATAATGTGAATTCTACATTAATTAAGCAAAGATCATTATAAGAAACAACACGCAACCTTGCCATAGTAGACAACTAAAGGATCAATATATAATATGAGATTAACATAATTTTATCTTACGTATCAATTTGCTTATTTTACTTTCCTTTTTAGTTTATCTAAAAGAGAATGACTCTTTCCTTTTTTTATAATTCTCTAATTCTAAATTTCCACGTGACATACATTGTTGGAAAGTAGAACATATAAAGTAGTTTTGATGATTGATAAGTAAAATCTCATATTGAAACTCAATCAAAACTCAATCAGTAAGAAAGCTTTCAACTCAACTTTGTGCTAGAGATTTCTAGTGACCTTAATTCATATCCAAACACATTTCCACATTTAAAGAATTGACCTTAACTTAAAAACTGACGGGTCACCTTTATGAAAGGTTGGATGGTCCGTACAAGGCCTCACTGGCCGTATAGGGAACCGTCCAGAGGACCCCAAATCTGGCAGCCTTTCACAGCTGGACTGCCCTCCCTATACGGCCCGTACACTTGTAAACGGACCATCTAGGGATCCGTACAAGTGTGGCCAAAATTTCAGGTGACCTTAAACGGCCAGCCACTGTCCCTAGCTAAAAGGCCAGTGGTGCCCTAAACGGACCGTTTAGGGTCTCGTGAAGGGTCACTGGCCTAATCTAGGCTTGTGGACTTGCCCGTTAACTCACTATAGCCTTTCTCAAAGTACGAGGTGTTACAATGACATAGCATGAATCATTAAAATTTAGCAAATGTTGAGCAAGAAATAGTATTGAAGCAAAAATATAAAAAATTCAACCTATAAGATGAGAAATCTAAGCCTATAATTTTTTTTTACTGAGAATTGAACACATATAAGTAAGTGTAATCAAGATAGGATCTCATTAGATAAATTACTACTATTTTAACCCTTCGGGGTGGCCCAGTGGTTTGGGCTTGGAACTTCCATGTTGGAGGTCTCAAGTTCGAAACCCCTTGCCAGCGAAAGCAAGGGGTTTGCCTTTTGGGTTGAGCTCGTCGCACCGGGCTTGCCTAGTGCGGATTACATCTCCTATGTGGTTTGCGAGCTATTGTGTAGGAGCGGAGGTTTTACCTTGTGCGCACCCAAAGTGTAGCGACTGCGGGTTTCCCTTGTCATCAAAAAAATTACTATTATTCAAAAAAATATATATATTGAAAATTATGTCAGAGCATTTCTTAAGCACAACTAAAGCTAAAATGGTTGATTCATGTATGCATAGTTTGATAGTGAAAGATATATATAGGTTAATTTTTGTATTTTTATCTCCCATCTTTAAATACCTTATTACTCCACGTTAACAAAATTAATTAAGAATGGTAAAAATTGAAGGTGGATGAGCAAATGGCACTCTATAAATCTAATTCCCAATGCATACCAAGAATACATACTTTTATTACTCTCATCATACACTACTCTTTGTTCTAGCACATATGGCAAACGCTATGCCAATTTCAATAAAATACCACAAGCCTAAATTAGTAGTACCAGCAAGAGTAACACCTCATGAGACAAAACGTCTTTCTGAAATAGATGATCAAGGGACTATCCGATTCCAAATTCCCATATTAATGTTTTATAAATACAATTCTTCAATGAAAGGTAAAGATCCCGCAAAATTTATCAAACATGGATTATCTAAAACACTTGTGTTTTACTATCCATTAGCTGGTAGGCTCATTGAAGGGCCTAATAAGAAGCTTATGGTAAATTGTAATAGTGAAGGAATTATGTTTATTGAAGCTGATGCTAATGTAGAGCTTGACAAATTAGGTGACTCTATTAAACCACCATGTCCATACTTGGATTTACTACTTCACAATGTTCCTGGTTCTGATGGAATCATCGGTTGTCCTCTTTTGTTAGTTCAGGTAAATAATATTCTCTTTTATTATATTTTGTTTTTATAAATAATTTCTTATACTACTATATATACCTTTATGTATAGGTGACTCGATTTACTTGTGGTGGATTTGCTGTTGGATTTAGACTTAATCACACTATGATGGATGGTTATGGCTTCAAAATGTTTCTAAATGCATTAAGTGAATTAATTCAAGGAGCTTCTACACCTTCTATATTACCTGTATGGCAAAGGCATCTCCTAAGTGCTAGATCATCACCATGCATTACATGTATTCATCATGAGTTTGATGAGCAAATTGAATCAAAAATTGAATGGGAATCATTTGAAGACAAGTTGATACAACAATCATTCTTTTTTGGAAATGAGGAGATGGAAGTCATTAAAAAACAGGTTTCTTCAAATTGTAAAAGTACAAAATTTGAGTTATTAGTGGCGTTTTTATGGAAATGTCGTACCATTGCTCTTGATTTACCCCTTGAAGAAATTGTTCGTTTGACATTACTTATGAATATACGTGGAAAGTCACTCAAATTTGAACTGCCACCTGGATATTATGGGAATGCATTCATTACTCCAGCTATAATATCAAAAGCAGGATTACTATGTTCAAATCCACTGACATATGCAGTTGAATTGGTTAAGAAAGTTAAAGATCATTTAAATGAAGAGTATGTTAAATCAATGACAGATCTAATGGTGATTAAAGGGCGACCAGAAATAACCAAATCTTGGAATTTTCTTATATCAGATAATAGATATGCTGGATTTGATGAATTTGATTTTGGATGGGGAAACCCCATTTTTGGAGGGGTCCCAAAAGCTACATCTTTCATTAGTTTTGGTGTGTCTGTTAAAAATGACAAGGGAGAAAAAGGTGTTTTGATAGCTATAAGTTTGCCTCCATTGGCCATGAAAAAACTTCAAGATATCTACAAGATGACTTTCACAAATATTGAATAAGTCAACATAAATTCAAAGATGCAAGGCTTTTTCTGCCTTTGCACCTCATCAATGCTGTTTTGGGAGTGATTAAATCAGAATTATGGAGCTTGTACTATATGTTCCATCCTTTTTCCTATTTCAATTTATGTGACGGTGTTTGAAAAAATAAACTTTTTGTTTGTTTCTCTTCAATTTGCAGACAAACATAGCACAAATGGTGACTTAGTGAGTAATTTTATGTATAAATCAACTGAATTCCATTTACAATTTACATAAATTGACACACATAATTGGATAAGTACAAGGAGAAAGTCTTGAAGTAAATAAAGATCCATCTTCATTTCCAAGCAAAGATTCTATGATGATTTAAGATTCCACATTGTTGATTTCTCCTGAAAATAGAAACAAGAATGCAAAACAAGTTAGTGAGAGTTACATGGATCTATTAGAGCTCAGAAAACTCAAACATTGTGTATATCAATGTATTTAGTAAGATTCATCACTATAAACTAATAAAACGTTTGCGTTGGAGGAATCTTAGTAGCTTAGTTGGTTGGTTATCTGAACTTTCACCTTGTTAGTGAGTTCGATTCCCCATCTTATAATCCCCTACCCCAAAAAAAGATAGATAGTAATTACCTAAAGAAAAAAACTAAGAAAGCATATTGAAGATTGCACAGAGGCATCTAACCAAGAATTTTAACTGCTTTTCTGATCACTGTGAATGAAATAGTTTGATTAAGAAATGACAGTGAAGATATACTGTATTACCTTATTCCATGATCACAAATAAAACGGATTTGGGTTTCGATCTACATATGTTGCTCGTACTCTTTAAAAATGCCGATGGTTGTATGTCAATTCCTCCAAAAAGTAGTGTGTTTTTTAAGGATCCAACACAGGTGCAGCGGCATTTTTTGAGAACACAAGCAACTTAGGTTTTGATACTTCTAAGAATCAAATATTCTTCAACATTACTTCAAACATATTTAGTATATTTGCTTCATATAAGTTAACCAAGCCAAAAAAAAATGGGGGGGGCGGGCGGGGGGGGAGGGGGGGATTGAATATCTAGAAAACAATACCATGCATGCATTTGATGAAGTAGTCCAGTTCCGAGAAACATATTGCACTCTGAACCAAAGGCGATGGTTGTTGAAATGCAAAAAAAGAGAAACGGTGACGATCAGGATCATTTCTAGGCTTTGCAGTCTCAACCAGCCTCATAAATCCTTCTCTATCATAACATGGAAATGCGTTATGACCAGCAACATTAATCTCCTTATCCCATGCTGAATTCATGATCTGCAGAAACAGAAAAGTGTTTAAGACGCAAGAAAAGAAAAAATGAACCCG
>JAJOOI010001792.1:0-25278 GCA_029582585.1 Solanum bukasovii | reverse complement strand
GAGCGTAACTCAGAAACTAGTATATATATATGGATAGTGATGATTGGTTTGTAAAAACATAACATTCTATTATTTGCTGAATACAAAAAAAAAAAAAAGAGAAAAAAGATGGGACTTGTCTTTTTCTTTTATTCACTAGTCTGTTTTTTGTCGGTAATTAGTGAAAGCTTTTCTTCTTCCTCTGTGATGATGCATCATGTTTGCTCTCCCACTGAAGCTTTTGCTTTGCTTCACTTCAAACAATCCTCTCAAATCTCTGACCAACCTAGATGTTGGGATGAGACTGATCTGCAATATGAGAGATATTTTGATATCCCAAAAACAAAGTCTTGGAATGAGAGTAGGGATTGCTGCAGTTGGGACGGGGTAACTTGTGACATGTTAACCGGTCATGTTATCGGATTGGACCTTAGTTGCAGTCTGCTTAATGGAGCCATTCATCCCAATAGCAGCCTCTTCCAACTCCATCATCTCCGGACACTAAACCTTGCTTACAATAACTTCTATTCTTCTTCAATCCCGCATAACATTGGCCGATTGAGGAATTTGAGGCATCTCAACCTTTCTCAATCTTTCTTTGAAGGGGAAATCCCAACAGAAATATCATACCTTTCCAATTTGGTTTCACTTGAACTTTTTTGTTACGGATGTGAACTTGATGAGAGAACATTTGAAACAATTCTTCACAACTTCACAAATCTGGAGGTAGTTTCTCTCCTTGGTGTCAACATCTCATCTTCAATACCTGTGAATATTTCTTCATCCTCCTTACGGTACGTGGATCTTGGACATACTAATCTGCGAGGTGTTATCACAGAGAGCTTTTTCCTTCTGCCAGAATTGGAAAATCTCAAATTGAATGGAAATGATCTTCTCAAAGGAGTTTTACCAAAGATCCACCCGAGCAACACTCTGTTGGAGTTGGATATTTCCTACACAGGAATCTCCGGTGAGCTGCCTGATTCAATTGGCAGCTTGAGTTCCTTGAATCGCTTGAACATGTATGGATGCCAATTATCTGGCCGCGTTCCTGATTCCATTGGCAATCTTACACAAATTAGGTATTTGGATTTCAGTAATAATCATTTCACCGGCCATATTCCTTCCACAATCTCTCAATTGAAGCATCTCACATCCCTAGATCTTTCGTCCAACTCCTTTTCAGGTGAAATTCCCGACATTTTCTCTAACCTCCAAGAGCTAAGTTATTTATATCTTGGTAACAACAGCTTCATTGGTTCGTTTCCTTCTACAATTGTAAGCTTGACACATCTTCAATACTTAGAATTGTCAAGGAATTCCCTATCTGGCCCACTGCCTAATAATTTTAGCATGCTTCAAGGGCTAACCAAACTGGATCTGTCGTACAACTCACTGAATGGTACCATACCATCTTCAGTGTTTGGCCTCCCTTTGCTATCTTTGTTATCGCTCCATAATAATCGATTTAGTGGACTACCCGATGAGCTCCAAACAAACTCAACATTAGAACTCCTGTATTTAAGCCATAATCAACTCAGTGGTTCTTTACCTCAATCACTTTCGAATCTCACAAACCTTTCTATCCTTGACCTCTCATCAAATAACATCACCGTCGATGTAGGGATACAAATCACTTTTCCTAGCCTAATAACTTTGCAGTTATCATCTTGTGAACTGAAGGATTTTCCACACTTCTTGACAAATGTAAAGAAACTTCATGTCTTGGATATTTCTAACAATAAGATTCGTGGCCAAATCCCAAAATGGTTTAGTGGCATGAGGTGGGACAACTTGTGGTACCTAAACCTTTCGCATAATTCTTTAACAGGCCACCTACAACAATTTCATTTCCATAATCTATGGTGTCTTGATCTTAAATTTAACTCCCTTCAGGGTCCACTACCTTTATTCATTTGTAACATGAACAATCTTCAATTTCTAGATTTATCACGCAACAACTTCAGTAACTCGATTCCAAGTTGCTTGGGAAGCATGTCTAGTCTAACAGTGTTGGACTTAAGAAGGAACAATTTCACAGGGAGTCTTCCCCCGTTATGTGCGAAGAGCACTTCATTGAAAACCATTGTCTTCAAGGGTAATCAATTTGAAGGAACTCTCCCTTTCTCGTTGCTCAACTGTAGTGGTTTAGAAGTTCTTGATATGGGGAATAACGCAATAAATGACACATTTCCAGCTTGGCTTGGAACACTTCAACAACTGCAGGTCTTAATATTAAAGTCCAATGTGTTCCATGGACCAATTAGTACTTGTCAGACTACACTTTGCTTTCCCAAGTTGCGAATTTTTGATCTTTCGCATAACAAATTCAGTGGCTCTCTCCCAGCAAAAGTTTTTGGAAACTTCAAGGCAATGATTAAATCAGGAGATATCAAGTACATGAAAACATTCGAGCCTACATTTGTAGTGTACATGAAAGCATACGAGATGTCATATTACTCAATATCATATGATGATTCTGTGAGTTTGGTGATCAAAGACCAGGATATTGAGCTAGAAAGAATCAGCACAATTATGACAACCATAGACCTGTCGAGCAACCATTTTGAAGGTGTCATTCCAAAAACACTAAAGGATCTAAGCTCACTTTGGCTACTCAATTTATCCCATAACAATCTCACAGGTCATATTCCAATGGAATTGGGGCAATTGAATACGCTTGAAGCATTAGATCTCTCTTGGAATCGGCTCACTGGAAAGATTCCGCAGGAATTGACAAGGCTAACATTTCTGGAAAAGTTAAACCTTTCTCAGAATGTTCTCGTTGGACCAATTCCTCATGTTCTACAATTCAACACATTTGAAAATGACTCGTATGGCGGTAACCTTGATCTATGTGGTCCTCCTTTATCAAAGAAATGTGTAACGAGTGATTCATTCCATGTTCCTCAGCCATTGGAATCTGAATACGAGTCATACTTTTTTAGTGGATTTACGTGGGAATCAGTAGTCATAGGCTACAGTTGTGGACTAGTTGTTGGAACTGTTGTGTGGAGCCTCATGTTTAAATATCGTAAGCCAGAATGGTTTGTCGAATTTTTTGAAGGCATTTATCCCAAGAAAATGAGAAGGTCAATGAAGAGAGCTCAGAGACGACGCACTTAATGGAAGATTGCAAGAGTGGACTTCTCTATTTTTTAATTTTCTTTTTGTTGTTTGTATATGTTTGATAGCAATATAATTGCATGTGTTATTTTGTGAATTTCCACTGGATTAAAATTAGTGTTCTTGATCTTTGCTTTCAAACTAAAAAATTAAACTCAAAATAAAAACAAGAGGACATAAAACATAGCTTTTCTTTTTACTAAAACAATTTATTCAATTACATTCTTGTTTAATTAATCAACTTCAACATGTTTGGTAATATCATCTCAAATTAATAATACTAAAAATGATGGATTTAAGATCATTCAAATCCACATATAAATTGATTATTGTATAATGGCAATCCTCATGCCTTCACTCAATTGAAAGAATGAGCCAAAGCTGTCATGACATGAGCTTGGTCTGAAATAATTTGTGTAGTTGAAAGATTTTGTCCCAAGAGAGGGATAGTGCATGTAAGCACTAAAAAGGGTAGTGGCTAAGATGTGGTTGTCTAAAGAAGGGCTTCAGGCTCAAAGTGGGGAAAACTAGGGATTAATGTCATTTGGTAGGTCTTGAAAGGCACAATCGGGTCAAAGAAGGCCTACAATCCTTTCCCAAACCAAACATTATTCAGGATTTCGCCTCGAAAAACATTCAGGCCAAGTTCTAGATCAACAGTGCGATGCAATTGAATTTTGATGTAAAAGCTCACCACACAATGCACATGAAATCATGAAGTTGGTTTTATTCTTATCTTGAATGCATGCCAGAGAATTTTCAAGCATCACAAAAGTATAAATGAGAGGTACCAAAAGAATCTATGGTTTACCACAAAGCCAGCCTTCTTCATCATATCAAATATTTTTACATGCTCCTAACTGCATTGGTCTCATTTGCGCTGAAGACATGACTCTTTCAATATGTACAAAACGATTTTTTTTTAAAGAATGAATAAATACCGAACCCAAGAAGGGTTGCCTACGTATCTTATCAAAATGAGAATCAGGTGTGCGTAGTTCATGCAAATATGTCTTTGAAAATATGCATAAACTATTTGATTTTTTATTTTTTTTGAATTTAAAAGAATGAATATCGAACCTAAGAAGGGCTGCCTATTTATCTCATCAAGATGAGAATCAGGTGTGCGTAGTTCATGCAGATATGTATTTTAAAATATGCACAAGCTATTCAAATTTTTTTTTTTTATTTTCAAATTTGAAGAAATGAATACCAAACCCAGGACGGGTTGCCTACGTATCTCACCGGGATGAGAATCAGGTTCGCGTAGTTCGTTCAAATATGACATAAAACAACTTTAAAATTTAGACAAACTTGGAGCGATTTCTTGTATCCTCTTAACTATCGACCTTTGTACTGCATGTTGGATGTGGTCTCTCATTTTTCTTACAGTAACCACTTCTTGTATTTTTTTTAATGTCTCTTGAAACTGTGTCTTCTCCCAATTATTCACGAGAACCAAACATTGTTATGACCATCCCCGACTGTCGTCGGGGATGGTTTTCCTGCAAAAATATTAAAAATGTGTGAAAGCAGAGCCAACATGCAAAAATAATGAAAAATAAATTAGTGCGACCTCATAGTCAAAGACTCCCCTGATTTATGTTTTCAACTTGAGATTAATGTCTTGTGAAATATAACCACTTGAACTTCGCGAATCCTCTTGCCCCTTGCAACTTTGGATTAACAATGACTTCTAAATTCTGACATAGATCAATCTCTCACTTAAAAATAAGATAAACTCAAAAGATAAAAGTGTTAATTTGTATTCATAATGAATAATGCAAAATATCACAAAAAAATAAATATTAATTAAACACATAAGCACTACTTTGATTTGAAACAAACTCAATTATATCACATAACATATAAACAATTATTGTGCGTCTTATACAATTATGTGACCCTTTTGTGCCAAGGGTAAGCTTATCGATCTGAAAGATTTATTACGTCATTTGACAACATTGTCCCAAAATTTGAATTTATACAAACTTTATGAATAAAACTGAATGGGGATACATAATAGGAAAAAGAGGATACAAATAATCAGTCTCACGCAGGGGTACAATCCTAAGCTGTGCCTCCATGGACGGTCCTTTTGCTTGATTTCTTTTCATCTTTAAATGGCAACGTCTTTAAATGCAATTGTAATTTGATCCTTCTTTGACTCAAACAAACTCTTAAACTCCTTAACCCAAGGAATATTGTTTTATCAAATGACGTATACGTCATTTAAATTTAAACACATACGCATAATTGTCTTTTATTGACCAATGAGTCAAATAGACACAAGGTGGGCCTCTAATGAGCCCAACACACCTTAGGTGTTGGGTCAACTTAGTTCAAAATGCGCTTAATTCGGAATTTGATTTCGCTGTACGCTAGTTGACTAAGAGTGGCTTTTGAAAGACCGGGAACCCAAGCGGACAACTTAGGCTGGAACTCACGACAACCATTGGACGCATGACGTACCAATAAATTGCCGATCATTCCAAAAAAAAGGTCGAGTATAAAAAGTTCGGCTGCGATTATGCAAAAACCGTTCTTAATATACTATACATACAATGAAAAATGCCATGAATGCAATGACAATTTACATACAATTAAACAAATAATGAATAAATAACAAGTACAATATACAAATAATCAACAAAATATACAAGATACAAGATGTAACACAATAAAAAACAAAAACCTCCTCAATTTGAAAAAATTAACTCATAATGGTTAGAACCTCTATGTCCCCAGCGGGGTCGCCATTCTGTTTACATCCCTACTCTATTCAAATAGGGCGAAACGTCGCGATGACTCAAAAAATAAACAATTGATTCAATTTTAAAAGAATTTTAAAAATAAACGAATTTTAAAGGAGTCGCCACCTAATTTTAGGAAAAAACTAGGAAACCAATTAAATGATCTACGAAACCAAGAGATTCTAGGTAAGGGGTTCAAGTTAATCTGAAGGGAAGGGGTTAGGCATCCTTCGAAATCCACAAATGTGGGTCCCGACTGAATTCATTTTTTCAAATTGAAGAGGAGGATAAAATAATGTACAAGTATAATAAACACGCAAAATACACAAGTAACAAAATAGAAGAATGATATATGACATGGCCTAAAAATTTTCTAACATCGATATATACACAACAATAAATAAAAATATTGTTCGAACTTTGTTCGAATAGTTTCAATGGGAAGCACCTTCGTGTATCTATAAAGACACTTAGTAAAAGTGTTAGTAGTAAATAAATATGAATAAAAATAAATATAATAAATAATAACTTGAAAATAAAAACTCGTCATATAAAAATGGGAGGCCTTGAAAATCGACGGTAATTTCTTCATCGGCCATTTTTAACAAACAAAATATAAATATAAACTAAATTTCCGTCTTTTAAAAATGGGGAGGCCTCAAAAACCGACGGTGAGATTTTTTCATTGGCCATTTTCAACAAACAAAATATAAACATAAACTAAATTTCGGTCTTTTACAATATAAAGGCCTCCAAAATCGACGGAGAAATTTTCTCATTGGCCATTTAAACGTGATGAATTTAAAACATAAAATCAAATTTGATTAACGCACAAAATATAGCGAAATATAAAACAATATGCAATTGCCTAGAAATAATAACTAATTGAGATCAACATATATAACTCACTGAAAGAAAATGGACAAACAAAACACATTAAATTAATCTAAATAAACAAAGGAGAAAATATGTAGGGCAAAATAAAGCAACAGCCAAGCATAATGAAATTAAAACGGAGTAAATGACAATAAACTGAACCAATATCTATTCTGGAAAGCTCAAAAGTTCATCAAAATCAAATCCTTTCTGTCAATACCAAATAACAAAAATAACAAGACTAATATAATAATATTAATACTAACAACAAAACTAATAACAATGAATTCAATGAGCCATAATAAATAATATTAATACTAACAACAAAACTAATAACAATGAATTCAATGAGCCATAATAAATAATATTAATAATAACAACAAAACTAATCACAATGAATTCAATGAGCCATAATAAATAATATTAATAAAAACAACAAAACTAATCACAATGAATTCAACGAGCCATGATAATAACGGCACAAAGCAACAATAATAACAACTTAGCAAACAATTAGCTCAACTTATAGCAAAAATAAATTTCATCTGGACAAATAATAATTCAAAATCTTAACATAAATGAATTTCAATAAAATAATAATAATAATAATAATTCAATCAACTATCACAATACCAAATTGAGAGGAAAAATTGTGCAACACCAGACAAAATATAAAATTTCTTATAATAATAATAAAAGGAGAAACTCACATAAATGCTAAAGGAGCACGGGCAATATTTCAACATGAACGTTGGAGCCGGGATCAATGGCGAGTAGATCTAGTCTTTAAGTTGAAGTCCAATGTTGATTTCCTCCGGCGGCTAGAGGTCGGAGCTCACTAGTGAAGCTCGGTGGTGGATGGTTTGGTGTTTGCTTGGAGCGGCGACGGCGTGGTGGTGGAAACTAGTGTTTCCGTCGGAGCTCACCGATTTTGAACCAAAATACCTGTAAAAAAAAAAAAGAAAACGTGAAAGGGGAAGGGGAATGGGGCTGGTAGCGGTAGAGAAGGGTGGTGTGTAAACTGATTTGTTTTCCGGTGGTGTTGGGTCGGCCTTGTTGTTCTCCGACGATAGAGGGTCGTTTTAGGTGGGGTTTTGAGCAGGTCTGCTGGTGGTTTGAGAGGTCATTTGTGAGGGTTTTGGATGTGTGAAGGCAGTGAGTGTAGGAAGGGTTGTGGGTTTTGTGATGACTGCTAGCTTCTCCGGCGTTGTGAGTTTGCCGGAGAAGATGATGAGAGCGAAGAGAGATACTGGACAGTGGGGTTGTTTGGTTGTTGTTTGGAGCTGCTTCTGGTGACTATGTCACCGGAAAAAGAAGAAGAAACCAAAGAGGTTTTGGTGGTGGACTCAGGTGGTTGTTTCGGTGATGTCTCACCGGAAAAAGGAGATAATGAATGGATATTTTGGGTTGCCGGAGCTTGGCCGGAATCCGGGGTGGTGACCGGAAAATTAATGAATAGTGAAAAATCTGAAAATTTACAACCCTCTTCTAAAAAATAAATTCACCACACCCTATTTTTTAACTTAAACCAAAACTTATATAGAAAATAATTGTTAAATGGGCTCAATTTTTGGACTTGTGATTGTGGCTCAAAATTATCGATCATGTAAAATATCCGTATTTGAATGAATTTTTAGATTATGCAAAATATCAATATTAACAAATATAACAAATAAAATGAATATTAAAAAAATTATAATAAACGTAACTAATGACATGTAAAAATGCAATTTTAAGATTAACTGATAAAAGAAAAATCTTAAATTTTGATAAATAAGGATAGTTATCGATAAACTTGTTTAAAATTATAAAAAAATTATTTGAACTATTACATAAATAAAACTTAAAAGTTACGAATTTTTGAAAATGTTAGGCCAAAATTGGGTGTCAACACCTATAAACCCCGAATTTTCTTCACAAGCAAGAGCTAAGAACAAGAGAAAGAGCCTAGAAATGCAACTTCTTTTTGTATAAGACATTTTGTATAATGAATTATAGAAGATATATGTGTGATATGTTAGATGTCACCTTTTATAGTGTGTTGAAGATAAGGAAATTTACTAAAATTAGCAAAACTTGCAAAAACTAAAAAAAATTCCTAGTGGATATAATTGGATATTGAGATTTGATGAAAATATTTTTTTTTAAGTTAGTTATTTGGTTAAGATAGAAACAGAGTTCTGTTGAAAAAATTGTATGGAAAGAAAAGAAGAAGAAAAATATGGAAACATTAATTGGTTAGTTTTTTTTAAGGTTTGCTCACTACTAGATTTGATGATGAAATAATATTGAAACGTGTACTCATAGTATTAGATTAGAAAAGGAGGATGTGAAATTTTTCTTCAATACTTAGCATGGCAAACTTTGACATTTCATCATAAATTTAAAGCCTACTTATCGGTTTCATTATTTCCTCTTGGTATTCATATATATATATATATATATATATCCTCCACCTTACTATTTTGATTTGAGAGCTTCTGTAAGTGGGAACAATATTTGTGCTTAGTTACATGAAGACCAAAAAAATACATACCCTGCTGTTTTTACAATTGATATTATTCTATTTTGTCAACTGGAATTTAGCGTTATTGTTGTTTCTCGATCTATATTACTGTTTACTACTTTGTCAACCCTTTAGTTACATTTTTGAATTTCTTTTTTCTAGCTGAAGTTAAAATATACTATCAGTGTGGAGGGAAATAGCATCGAGAAGATGCATACATACTTTTCTTTAGCAACTTGAGTCATTGCAAACAATGCAAAATCTCCGCAGATGTTGCGGTTGCCAAAAAGTTAAATAGGCGATTTCGTTGTGGGAATGTTGTTGAAATTATATTTTTGGATGTAATCCACTGCATAAAAATAGGAGCCAGAACCCTTGAAGCCATAGGGAAGCACTGTTATGTCTCACTAATGCATCCCCTTAAGGTTATTGACAAGCTATCTCAAGTGGATGAAGCTCTGTCAATAGCCAATATAATGACAAATCTCAAGCAACTCGAGCCTCCCTAGATGTTGGTTGGTATAAAAAGAAAATTGAGGTCGTTAAAAACTGCAGACATCTTGAGCTACTAGATGTAAGAGGTTGTTGGAATGTGAACCTGATGAAAATTTAGTGAAGAAATTTCATCTTATAGGTGGTTGATGCAATTGTCATAGATTGCTATAATAGGAATAGCTGGGACAATTGTTATAACTATTCAAGTTTTTTGTCTATGTACAATGGGATTTTGTGGTTGGTGAAGCGGATGACGACGAATTTGATGAGATGTCCGATGTGTATTGGGGGGGTGATCAAGATATGGAGGATGTAAAAATGTGGTGTATTGATGACTTAAATGATGTGGACTCTGGATATGATTGGCTGCCATCTCCTTGAGGTTTGCTTATAAAATTCTACTTATTCAATTTCCAGAAGTTTTGAAATACTTCTCTTCTCTTTATTAAATGCCTATGCTTGTACTACTTTATATATGAAAGTTTGTCCGCTCTCTACAATACAAGGTAAATGCGAGTTATGTGTCTTGTGTACCTTTTTCCTCTTTCTTTGTTCTCTTTTATTACTTTCTTAACTGTATGTATTCATATAACAATATTTTCATGCTATCTACATGTTTGCTACATTTGAGTCGAGGGTCTTTCAAAAATAGTCTTTCTTCCTCCACGAGGTAATTGTAAGGCCTACATACACTCTACCATCCCCATACCTCAGTTGTGGGATTCCAATGAGTATGCTGTTGTTTCTTAGCTTGTGGTTCTTTGAGGAGTTCATGCTTTCATTTGAATTTTCCATCTGGTTGTTTGTTTCTCCTTTTTAACTCTACTGCTGGTTTTTTAAACTAAAGTTATTCTACTCCATCTTGTGGTTTCCAGATTTTCTCTTCTTTTTGTTTTTGTTTGAGCTTCTTCTTAATCTGCTTCGTCAGCTTTCTAAATTCATGTATGAGCTAGTAGAAGAAACAAAGTCTAGCAGAAGAAAGTTATGACGCCATATCTTTTCAAAGGAACATCACCAGTAGCTTGAGTCATGGAAAAGTGTCCCATGACAGTTTTGTTGAGTTCATGTGGTAGTTCTAGTTTAATTAATGTTTTGTTTTCCTATGATTTTTCATTCTTTTATCTTTTTTTTTGTGCAGGGAGAGGGAACAATTTTTGAATTGATTATTAAAAATGTGATTTGTAAAACTAGACTTTATGCTTGATTATTATCTATGTGGTTTGCACAACATTAGCCTGATCTAAAACTCTAGTTAATGAGAGGCATATAAACTGTGTTGTAATTCTTTTAGTTACACCTTTTATATCTATGGCTTGTCTATTAACATTTATTCTTATGTCTTTGGCATTTTCTTACATCTAGATTTAGATTCATTTATTTGAAATATATGCAATTTTGTTTGGCAGAAAGACGTGTTTAGTTATATAAATAATGTGGATCTCTTAAAATTCGGAAACATACCCACCTTATTTCCATGATTATTTATGCTTTGAATTGAACCAAGTTATATTTTTTTTTCTGCAGTTTCTCAACACCTGATTGTTCAAAAGATTCTAAAAGAACCTGTCATTGAAGAGAGTATATAGAGCTGATATTAGCGACTAAATGTTTATGAACAAGAGAGATACATTCATATTCTTTCAGTTATTTAAAGATGTCCTCTTCTATACATGTCATGGATCCTTCTTTTTCTACAATTTTAATGTTGTAGAAGTGAGATTGATATATCTTTGATAATAATGCTTAGTTCTTCGTAATAAACTATGAAATATTTTATGAGTATTGATTATTTAGTACATTTTCAGATGTATTTATATATTAAGAGTGTGTGCCTACATATAAAACACTAATGTAGATTGGGTTAGTTTTTTGTAATTAATGATGGGAATAACAATTTACAAAAGGAATATTTGGTCGTTAAAAATAGGTTTAATGACTGAATTTCTTGTTGTCGCTAAAACACTTTTAACGACCGAATTTAAAATCCGGTCGTTCACATTTAAGCTTTAACGATTGGAAATTTTCCGGTCGTTATTGACTAATGATGACGGGATCAAGGCTTTTAGCGACCGGATTTCCTCTCGTTGAAGACCTATTTTCCTGTAGTGCCAAGGTAAATCTTTCTCAGAAATCCTTAACTTGGAATCCATATTATTGAAACTTCGACAAACGTGATAATTCAAACGTGTATTTGACCATTATAGTACGTGACTAACTTTGATAAGCTTCAATTAAGGCCTTAATTGGGTGTGACGGAGTCAATTCTGTGGTGGCAAACTGGCTTGGGCTTCAGAAATCTGTCTATTCTGAGCGCTCTGCAATTTGAGGCTTTGTTGAGTATCCGGAAAAACATGGGTATCAGCCTAAGTTCCACGCGTATTTTGGAGGTGGAGTTCGGTTTGGATTTCTTCCTAGTGATGAGAAGAGTTTGTACTGGTTTTGCACATTCACACCATCTGTTGTTCATTGTAAGCCAGCTCCTACATACTGTTTCTTTTGAAGATTTACTTTTTGAAGGATATTTTAATTTGTTGGCTAGAGAGCTTACCTCTATGAAGGGGGAGCCTTGACGTAATTGGTAAAGTTACTGTCATGTGACCTAGAGGTCGCGGATTCGAGCTGTGGAAACAGCCTCTTGCAGAAATGCAGGGTAAGACTGTGTACAATAGACCCCTGTGGTCCAGGCCTTCCTAGAACCCTGTGAATAGCACGAGCTTAGTGCACCGAGCTTCCCAGATAGCTTACATCTCATAAACTAGTCATGTTTAGTTGTTCATTTTAATTGGGATATTATGCAGTTGATGGAAATGCAGAACAAGATCCAATGAAATTGAAGCAATTCGTGTTGAACAGGGCTAGTAATGTGTCTAAAGAACTCTCCACCGTTATAGACAGAACTACGCTCGACTGTATATCTATCGCTCAGCTGAAATTGAGATTGCCATGGAATGTTCTGCTTGGGAATATTTTGAAAAATAACGTTTGCGTGGTAGGTGATGCACTTCATCCCATGACTCCTGATCTTGGTCAAGGTGGATGTTCTGCTTTAGAGGACAGTGTTGTTATTGCAAAGTGCCTCGGAGAAGCCTTGATAAAACCGATAACAGAACAAGAAGACGATGAATCTACGAAGATTAGAAAAGGACTTGAGAAGTATGCTAAAGAGAGGAGATGGAGAAGTTTTACATTTATCAGTGCTGCTTATTTATCTGGTTTCATACAAGAGAGTGATAACAAGATAATCAGTTTCTTAAAACAACATTTTTTGGCTGGAGTTACTATATCAGTTACACTAAGAATAGCTAACTTCGACTGCGGAAGATTAACTGTTTCTTAGTAGCTCAATTGGATCCTTTAGAAGCTATGAATATCCTTTATGGACTTTGTTTAATATCTATCTAGCATACATGTTATGGTTTAGTTGTGTCTAAGAATTGTAATACCGAAACGGATCCTTATTTTGCAGTAATAAAATACAAGTTGTGAGCAACCAATTGTGTCCTTCATCAAAAATATCCAACAACATCAGTTGTTTCGAAGTATTGAACAAGTGTTTTCTTATCTGAGATCATTTCGTGCAATTAGATACTACTCCCTATGTTTCAACGACTTGATACGAAGTTTAAGAAAGTAAATAAGACTTTTGTACCATGGACCGCTACTTGGTTCAATGACTTCCAATTTCCACAAGGTATCATTGTTTTGTTACATACTCTTGAGTAGATGTAGGAGGAAATGCAGGAGTCAAATCATGTCTTTACTTGTTTTTTTTGTTTTTTTTTTGGATTTCTCACTTGACTTGTCAGGCAATAGTATCTCTCATTGGAAATTTGTTACAAGTTCTGCAGCAAAATTTTCTACCGTTTGTCTTACATAATGGGATCAATTCACATTGTCTTAGGTGACACACACTGCAGAGATAGTCGATGACCTCGAAATGAAAATAACATTTAGATGGGGTACAAGCACCCCCATTCTTTTGTTTGTTTTTTCTCTCTATTAGACTACTTTACTTTGATTTTATATCAGTTTATGAATGTCGTAAGTATGTATTTTTAATTGAAATTTGCTAGTAACTAAACCTTAAAATTTATAGTTATTATCGTGAATGGAATTAATTTTAACATTAAAATACGACCCTCAATTGATGTTTCTGGTCATAGTACTGTTAAAAAATTACTTATGATTGTTACATTTTATTATTCATTATAGGCTTATTTTCACAGAAATTACACAAGTGTAACTCATAAACTAGTATATATATATATATTACTAAAAGTGGGAAGAATCTAAAGCAAAAATTAGATTGCGAAAATACCCTTAAGTATTAATTTATTTTCTTAAAATCATTTTTAAAAATAGCTTTCTATTTATTTATTTTTAATATTTTATAAAAAATGAATGTGTCAATTACTACTCATTTATATATTTATATTCTGTAATATAAACATTTATTTGCCTTTATTTCAATTATTCACATGAATTTTGATTATTATAACTCCTATATTATATTAATAGTCATGTTCATAATATCATTTGATATTCCATATTATTGTCCTATAAATAGAGATATTATAAAGGTGCAAGTATTACACAATATAGTTTGACTTTGCTACTTCTCCACCATTGGTTATGAGGGTGACACATATTCATAACTTGTGAATCATTTATGTCTTGAAATATGTACCATTCAATTGCTCATTGGAATTTGAACAAATAATTTTATAGAACAGAATAACTTTAGCTAAATAATTATAATGGATAAATGAATATAGTATTTGATAAATATGATAAGTATTTATGCGTTGCACGTTTATTTTCTATTTCTTATTATAAAGTTCGTAAAATAAAATAGTAAATAAAAAAAAAGGCACTTAAAAAGCTACACAACTTGTAAAATTTATGGTCACCAAAGCAAGAATTATTATCAAACATACAAAGACTCAAATTGTAAAATTTGAAGTCTTATTGTGTATAATCATTTTTGATTTGTAGTTATTTATTTGTTGAATAAGAATTATACTAGATGCATATTATAATTGTACATATAACCACATATTTAGTATCTCATTACACATAATACCTATTAAGCTAAATTTAATTGTTCAATTTTGCAAGTTTAGAGTACATTCTCTAATATTTTGTATGTATTGAACAATCAAGTCATTTGTATAGACTAATTATTTATCAAATTGAACTTGTACTTCTTTCTTCTGATTTATATACTCATTATACACATGTTTTAATATTGCCTTATAATTTCAAAAAAATCTATACAAATTGGGATACACGTTCCCAAAAACTAGTATATGGATAATGATGATTGATTTGTAAGAACAGAACATTTTGTTATTTGCTGAATACAAAAAAAGATGTGACTTGTTAACTGGTCATGTTATCGGATTGGACCTTAGTTGCAGTCGGCTTGATGGAACTATTCATCCCAATAGCAGCCTCTTCCAACTCCATCATCTCCGGACACTAAATCTTGCTCACAATGACTTCAATTTTTCTTCAATCCCACATAACATTGGCCGATTGACGAATTTGAGACATCTCAACCTTTCTGGTTCTTTGTTTGAAGGGGAAATCCCAACAGAAATCTCATACCTTTCCAATTTGGTTTCACTTGATATGAGTAACAAGTTGTTAGAAGTGACTAGTACTCATCCATGGACCGCTAGTTGTGTATTTAGTGATGCCAAAGTTGTATTATTTTCTCTCAATTTATGCCAAAGTTGGAAATAGACTTATGAGGGGGAAAGTACCCCATTTTATTTGTCTAGATATCTTTTCTTTCTTTAATTTAAACCACACACTTCCATATACCCAGTGTAATTCCTTAAGTCAGGGTTTAAGAAAGGTAGAGTGTACGGAGACCTAATCTCTATGAGGTAGAGATAGAGAGGTTGCTTTCGAGAATAAAATACAAGTTGTGAGCAACCAATTATGTGCGTCATCAAAACTACCCAACAACATCAGTTGTTTAGAAGCAAATATGGTAATTGGTAACAGCTTAAAGGTAAATCTGAAGTATTTTATAAGTGTTGGCTTATCTGAGAATTAGATGCTACTCCCTCCGTTTCAATATGTCTGTATGGTTTTGACTTGACATGGAGTTTAAAAAAGTAAAAAAAAAATTGTATCTTGTGGTCTTAAATTAAAATACGTAGAATGTACCATGAACCACTAATTGGTTCAATGACTTCAAAATTCCACTGGAACATTGTCTTGTTAAATCATGTCTTCAATTATTGTTCTTTTTATTTTTCTCACTTGACTTAGTTAAGCAAAAGTATCTCTCATTGGAAATTTGCTGCAATTCACATTGTTTTGCGTAACACACACGGCAAATATAGTGGATGACCTTGAAATGAAAACAACATTTAGAGAAAACAAATTTGGAATAATTGGTACTGGCCACCAAGAATTAAAGACTCGAGCCTTTATGGAAATTGACTTAACATTTGGGACAAATTTTTTTGCAACCACAAATTAGTTTGTGGTAGATGAGGGGCAAGTACCCCATTTTATTTGTCTGGATGTTTTACCTCACAGTCCCATAGACAAGTCAACAACAACAATAACATATTCAGTGTAATCTCACAAGTGGGGTCTAGAGAAAAGTAGAGTGTGCGTGAGAGGTTGCTTTCAATAGACCCTCGGCTAAAAATAAAGTATGGCCAAGCATTTTGAAAAAGGGAATACAAAAGTAAAAGTAATAACAACAATAAAATAATATGAAAAGAAGAGTAGTACAACATACAGATGAATGAATAATATGACAATAAAATAAAGCGATATTCGAAGCACAAAATACACAGGTGATACCCGGGGAAAAAAAAACTACGATCGAATATAACACACGATAGACAAGTCAACAACAATAATTGCATATTCAATATAATTTCACAAGTGGGGTCTAAGGAGAGTAGAATTTGTGCAGAAATTACAGGAGCGTAACTCAGAAACTAGTATATATATATGGATAGTGATGATTGGTTTGTAAAAACATAACATTCTATTATTTGCTGAATACAAAAAAAAAAAAAAAAAGAGAAAAAAGATGGGACTTGTCTTTTTCTTTTATTCACTAGTCTGTTTTTTGTCGGTAATTAGTGAAAGTTTTTCTTCTTCCTCTGTGATGATGCATCATGTTTGCTCTCCCACTGAAGCTTTTTCTTTGCTTCACTTCAAACAATCCTTTCAAATCTCTGACCTACCTAGATGTTGGGATGAGACTGATCTGCAATATGAGAGATATTTTGATATCCCAAAAACAAAGTCTTGGAATGAGAGTAGGGATTGCTGCAGTTGGGACGGGGTAACTTGTGACATGTTAACCGGTCAAGTTATCGGATTGGACCTTAGTTGCAGTCTGCTTAATGGAACTATTCATCCCAATAGCAGCCTTTTCCAACTCCATCATCTCCGGACACTAAACCTTGCTCACAATAACTTCTATCCTTCTTCAATCCCGCGTAACATTGGCCGATTGAGGAATTTGAGGCATCTCAACCTTTCTGGTTCTTTCTTTGAAGGGGAAATCCCAACAGAAATATCATACCTTTCCAATTTGGTTTCACTTGAACTTGATTGTTCTGTATGTGAACTTGATGAGAGAACATTTGAAACAATTCTTCACAACTTCACAAATCTGGAGGTAGTTTCTCTCCTTGGTGTCAACATCTCATCTTCAATACCTGTGAATATTTCTTCATCCTCCTTACGGTACGTGGATCTTGGACATACTAATCTGCGAGGTGTTATCACAGAGAGCTTTTTCCTTCTGCCAGAATTGGAAAATCTCAAATTGAATGGAAATGATCTTCTCAAAGGAGTTTTACCAAAGATCCACCCGAGCAACACTCTGTTGGAGTTGGATATTTCCTACACAGGAATCTCCGGTGAGCTGCCTGATTCAATTGGCAGCTTGAGTTCCTTGAATCGCTTGAACATGTATGGATGCCAATTATCTGGCCGCGTTCCTGATTCCATTGGCAATCTTACACAAATTAGGTATTTGGATTTCAGTAATAATCATTTCACCGGCCATATTCCTTCCACAATCTCTAAATTGAAGCAGCTCACATTTCTAGGTCTTTCGTCCAACTCCTTTTCAGGTGAAATTCCCGACATTTTTTCTAACCTCCAAGAGCTACGTACTTTATATCTTCGTAACAACAGCTTCGTTGGTTCGTTTCCTTCTACAATTGTAAGCTTGACACATCTTCAAGACTTAGAATTGTCGAGTAATTCCCTATCTGGCCAACTGCCTAATAATGTAAGCATGCTTCAAAAGCTAACCATATTGGATCTGTCGTACAACTCACTGAATGGTACCATACCATCTTCGGTGTTTGGCCTCCCTTTGCTATCTTCATTATTGCTCCAACATAATCAATTTAGTGGACTAGATGATGAGCTCAAAACAAACCCAACATTAGCACGCCTGGATTTAAGCCATAATCAACTCAGTGGTTCTTTGCTTCAATCACTTTCGAATCTCACAAACCTTTCTATGCTTGACCTTTCATCAAGTAACATCACCGTTCATGTGGGAAAACAAATCACTTTTCCTGGCCTAGAAGTTTTGCGGTTATCATCTTGTGAACTAAAGGATTTTCCACACTTCTTGAGAAATGTGAAGACACTTTGGCTCTTGGATATTTCTAACAATAAGATTCGTGGCCAAATCCCAAACTGGTTTAGCGGCATAAGGTGGGACAACTTGTGGTACCTAAACCTTTCGCATAATTCTTTAACAGGCCACCTACAACAATTTCATTTCCATAATCTAGAGTATCTTGATCTTAAATTTAACTTCCTTCAGGGTCCACTACCTTCATCCATTTGTAACATGAACAATTTTCAATTTCTAGATTTATCACACAACAACTTCAGTAACTCGATTCCAAGTTGCTTGGGAAGCATGACTAGTCTAACAGTGTTGGACTTAAGAAAGAACAATTTCACAGGGAGTCTTCCATCGTTATGTGCGCAGAGCACTTCATTGAGAACCATTGTCTTGAATGGTAATCAATTTAAAGGAACTCTTCCTGTGTCGTTGCTCAACTGTAGTGGTTTAGAAGTTCTTGATATGGGGAATAACGCTATAAATGACACATTTCCAGCTTGGCTAGGAACACTTCAACAACTGCAGGTCTTAATATTAAAGTCCAATGTGTTCCATGGACCAATTAGTACTTGTCAGACTACGTTTTGCTTTCCCAAGTTGCGAATTTTTGATCTTTCGCGTAACAAATTCAGTGGCTCACTCCCTGCAAAAGTTTTTGCAAACTTCAAGGCAATGATTAAATTAGATGGTGAAGACACAGGACAGATCAAGTACATGAAACCATCTGATGATCCATTTGACACATCGTATGAGGATTCAGTGAGTTTGGTGATCAAAGGCCAGGATATTGAGCTAGAAAGAATCAGCACAATTATGACAACCATAGACCTCTCGAGCAACCATTTTGAAGGTGTCATTCCGAAAACACTAAAGGATCTCAGCTCACTTTGGCTACTCAATTTATCCCGTAACAATCTCATAGGTGATATTCCAATGGAATTGGGGCAATTGAATATGCTTGAAGCGTTAGATCTCTCTTGGAATCTGCTCACTGGAAAGATTCCGCAGGAATTGACAAGGCTAACATTTCTGGAAAAGTTAAACCTTTCTCAGAATGTTCTCGTTGGACCAATTCCTCACGGTCCACAATTCAACACATTTGAAAATGACTCGTATGGTGGAAACCTTGATTTATGTGGTCCTCCTTTATCAAAGCAATGTGGAACGAGTGATCCATCCCATGTTCCTCAACCATTGGAGTCTGAAGACGAGTCATATTTTTTAAGTGGATTTACGTGGGAATCAGTAGTCATAGGCTACAGTTGTGGACTAGTTGTTGGAACTGTTGTGTGGAGCCTCATGTTTAAATATCGTAAGCCAAAATGGTTTGTCGAATTTTTTGAAGGCATTTATCCCAAGAAAATGAGAAGGTCAATGAAGAGAGCTCAGAGACGACGGACTTAATGGAAGATTGCAAGAGTGGACTTCTCTGTTTTTTAATTTTCTTTTTGTTGTTTGTATATGCCTGATAGCAATATAATTGCATGTATTATTTTGTGAATTTCCACTGGATTAAAATTAGTGTTCTTGATCTTTGCTTTCAAACTAAAAAATTAAACTCAAAATAAAAACAAGAGGAAATAAAACATAACTTTCCTTTTTACTAAAACAATTTATTCAATTACATTCTTGTTTAATTAATCAACTTCAACATGTTTGGTAATATCGTCTCAAATTAATAATACTAAAAATGATGGATTTAAGATCATTCAAATCCACATATAAATTGATTATTGTATAATGGCAATCCTCATGCCTTCACTTAATTGAAAGAATGAGCCAAAGCTGTCATGACATGAGCTTGGTCTGAAATAATGTGTGTAGTTGAAGGATTTTGTCCCAAAACAATACAATAACCATCATCATAATTCTCCATTCCATGTGCCATTAGTTGCCATACTAAACTTCCTCCCATTGTTCCACCTTCTTTTGCCAAATTATACACATTTCTATATACACTACTCATAAATATATCTCTTGATCCTTGACCTCTACTAGACTTTCCAAATTCAGCAAGCACTAAAGGTTTCTTTAATATATTTCTTGCTTCTTCCCAATGACTTGTTATCCACTTTTCCATCCACACCAATTGTGCATCATCACTTTGTCCAGACACCCTATAAAAAATAATATTTAGACCTATAATGAAAACATGTGAATTTGTGAGTAGATGTAAAAATTACCATTGGTCAGTGTATGCATGGATAGTGGCAAAATCAATTTCATTGATAAGATGGTTACTAATGAAATCTGTTCCAACTTGATAACCAGGATTAACTGACTTCCTTTCAGAAATTGAATCACCACAAAATCCCTCCATTCCAACTTCTAACAAGTGTTTGTTGTCTAATGACTTCACAAAACTTGCCATTTCTTGAACCCAAGCTTGTAACAATATTAGTCAAAAACGTCAATCATAGATTTGATATTTCTAAAATTCAATTTATTTGAACTTGAATTGGGACTTACATTAACAGTTTTTCCAGAATAGTCAGCTTGATTGCGAGGCTCATTCATGAGTTCCCATGCCATGATTGTTGGATCATCTTTGTAAGCAACTTTAGTAATACTATTCAACCTTGTAACCACTTTCTGTAACAATTTCATAATATTATTAATAAAAAAAGTTGTTTATATGTATTTATGGATAAACTACCTTATTAGACATACATCACTACTATATATACTAATATTATCTTTACTTTCAAACAATTACATGTATTACCACTTTTAATATTTTATACCATATATTAATATATTATTTGAAGATACAATTAGATTATTAGATACCCACATACCTTAAAACTAGGATTGATTAATTATTTGCTTAATTAGCTCTTTCACTCCAAATCAACCACTATCTCTTAATTCTCCCCTCCCATATTTATCACTGATCAATTATGTCTCCTCCTTTATGATTCAAGAATTTCATCGTACAATTGCATTCCAATAATAGCTAATCTACTCTCTTCTTCTCAAGATATCATCACCATGGCCAACAAATTCTCCTGAACCCAAATATTATTCTGTATTGTTCATTTATAACTAGATCAAATCAAAGTAGCTGCTACAGAGAAAACTTTAATTCAGAGTGGGTCTTGATTGTTTGTCTCCGAAAGAAATGGATCTTAGTTTTGATTATGTTATGCCACAACGCAAAAGGATCAAAGGGAGCATTGTAGAGAGTTTTTGTTTGCTGGTGTTCTTCTAAGGCTTTCTTTGGTTACCGTGACATGGATTTGGTAGTACCAATATTACTTTTATATAGCCCTTGAAAAATGTGTATCCAATAAGTAGTAATCTTAATTAAGATCTGAGTTGTATTTTTAGTAATGGGGTGTCTGATCATGTATATGTATCCACCATTAAATTTCGGATACATGATTTTTAACAACACGATGATATTAATGATACGACAGATACTCTACAATCGTGATTTGTTCCTAAATTCATGTGTTTCAGCTACATTTCATATTTAGATACACATAATTAAATGTATATGCTTATTATGTATTCGAGATACATATTTTTGGATATAACGTATGAAATTTAAATACACATAATTAGATGTATATGCTTCTTCTTTTTGTATATTCCATATTTAGATACACATAATTAGCTGTAAATGCTTACTATGTATTCGAGATACATGTTTTTGGATATAACATATGCAATTGATACTTGATACATCAAATTAATACTAGATACATATAAAAGATACATGAAATTAATATTATATATATACACATACATAAAATTAATACTAGATACCTATAACAAATACATGAAATTAATGCTAGATGCTTCTATGATACATATGAATGTACTTGCAGGACACTCTTGTATCTAACTGTTTAGTTTGTTGGATACATCATATATTGATAATAGATACATCAAATTAATGAATTTATTATTTTAAGAGTAATAATTTGAAAATTAATCAAATTGCATTACCAAGATATACATGTGTTTATCTTATATTAATAATATTAATGAATTTACTATTTCAAAGAATAATAAAATAAAATTAATTATCTATGTATCTCGAAAATCCCCAATTACTCCTCTAATTAAGGAAATCAGTTCCAACCAATTAATTTAAATAAATAAATTTTGTATCTCAATTTTAAAATTCGGCAGATACATGTATCTCATGGATTCAGACTCATGTATCCTAAGCATAAAATATGATACATGAAGTAATATTTGAAACTATTGGGAATCTTAATAATTAAGACCTAAATTAGTGGGATTTATGTGGTTTGCCCATAATTTTACTAATTACGAGTAATAGAGAGTGCCAAACGCCACCTAATTAGATAGTCCTATTTCTTCTTCACTTCAACACTTCCTCCTGAAAAAAGTATTCTATAATTATAATCTAATCGAGTGTATTATTTAACCTTTTTAAAGTATTTTTTTAAAATCAACTAATTATCCAGATAGGGTGTGTTGTATTAGCAAAAAGGAGTAGAGGGGGGATAGATCTAACCTCAATACAACACTGATTAGTCACAAAAAATTAGAAGGCTTACAAAATCTACTAGAGAGCCTTCTGAAAATTTACGAAGAAGAAAACAACTAGCTTACTAAGAAATTTGCTCTATCATATTTTATAACATAAATGACAGCAAATAATATTATATCAATTTTAAAAATTATATACTAATTTTATGAAAAAAATCACAAATTCACGTAATCCTATTTTTAATAACATGTAAATTCTTCCCTTATTATTTGTCTGGATTGGGACAATAATACGGCGTACATGACAAATATATTGTTCGTATTTGACATTTAATTTGAAATGTGTTAGTGTTACTATAATAAAAATACAATTTAGCATATCATGTGCTACTATATTTTATGCACATAAATTATTGTATAGTGTATATACTTAACGATACACACTTCATTAACACACAAAAACTTAACTAAAAGTTCACTTCATTACCTGAAATTGTTTACTAGCAAGCCTTTATACTTATTTAAGTCACCGAAATACTTAGCTAAGCCTTTATAATTTAGAATTCGCAGACTTTAAATTTTGAATTCGCCATGATATTTTATGTATATGAGATAGAGAAATAGAGTTTATAATTGTACCAAGGAGTTCACAACTTGGTTTTTCCTAAATATATCTAGTTTAAATGAAGTCTAATCTGGAGTGGTGAGAGACAAAGTTAATTTTACTAGTTTTTGTGAGTAAAAACTTACATTTATTAATTATCATGATATAAGAGTCATGCTCATTTTAATTATTTATTTACTCGATATTAAATTTCAATATTATATTATTTGTACTCTAGATATTCGTCCTCAAACGTACAAGAAGATCACAAGCTTCTAAAATTGAATTAGGATCCAGATTTATTTCTTGCTATAAACATTGTTTTAACCTGTGGACAGTTGAAATCTAGGGAGTGTAAAATATTAAAACAATAGAAAATCTTAAATAGAAATTTGTGTATGGAATGTTGGTAGCGAAGGGTTCAACTGAATCACCTTCGATGAAAAATTATTATTGTATATGATAGATGTTAATATTTTTGACTTTTTCATATATTTACTTCTTTATATTTTTGAATCCTTAGCAAAATTCTGATTCGACCATGAATTAAATCCAAACGACAAGTTTACATGCGCTACCAAAATTAAACTACACTCTACCTATTGCATATCATGTGACAAGTCTTCATTAGTTTCATTCCCGAGACAAGTCTTCATTACTATTTTTTTTTTTTGAAGGGATGAGAGAATATAGAGAGTGAAATTAGCAGTTAAGATATAAAAGCCATGCTAACGCCACATATAAAGTACAACAGTAGGTATATATTCATAAGCCTTTTCTTGTTTTACCATATGAATAAAGCATGCATGTAATATATGTTATAATGATCAATCCGACCATGATGCTTGATTCAGAGTACTTAATTAGGGTTTTCCAACAAGGAAAGTAGTAGTACTCTTGTTCATCGTCAACTTCTTCTTCGTCTTCGTCTTGTAATATTGTTGATGAAAAATGAAGTGATCATGGTGATGAGGTTGGTGAATGAGCAATGATTGTGGGGAAGTCTGGATAGTGTGATGAAGGTAAAATGAGAAGGCAACTATTTGAACAAAGTTAACAAAAATTATCTTTTGTACAAAAAATATGTGAAGGTTTTTCAATACGTACGATGAAAGTGATCACTAGTCTTATAAAAATATAAATTTCAACATGTTAAATTAAATCCAATGACCTTAGTAACTGGGCAAACCTTGAAAGTCAAAAATCAAAATTTGTCCATAAAGAAAGTAGGTCAAAAGTTTGACCACCCACTACAAAAAAAAAAAAAAGGTCATTTTGTGGAGGGATTTTTATCGATTTGTGGGAGTTTTTGACCCACACAAAATTAATTGAGGCGGTTTTAGAAAATGCCACAATTACCTATGCCACGAGCATATTTGTGGTGGTTTAATAGAACCTCCATTACGTCCACCACAAAATGAATTTGCAATTTATGGTGGTTATTAAAATCAATTTGTGGTAATTCATAACCCCCAAAATATGATTTTAGAACTTTAATAACTACACTCTATGAGGGTTTATAACCCCCACAATATAGTCTCAATATCTTATTTAATTCTTTTTGAAAGGGGTTTTAATCGCCACAAATTGTTTATAAATTTTTTTAAAAATTGTAAAATTCAAATAATTCTAAATCTATATATTCATATGCATAAATAATTTTAGTAAGTACTACCATTTATAACATAGACTACATTTAAAATATTCAAGTTACAGAACAACATAAATTTAAATTTATGACAAATCGACACAATTAGTAACTATGTTTGATCACTTAAAGTTCTAAAGTTTATAACTTTAACAAGTGATTTCACATCAAACAAATGTGAAAAAG
>JAJOOI010001791.1:0-96799 GCA_029582585.1 Solanum bukasovii | reverse complement strand
AGTAGACCCTCGAAAAGGCTTCACTTGGAAATTTCGGATTTTGATACGGTTGCTCTAAAATTTGGGTTAGACCCATTTCCCACTCACTTTGACCCCCTAAACAAGAATATGAAGTCGGATTTTCGAAAAACGAAACGGATTTTGAGATACGTGGAAATTACAATTATAGGTGTTTCCGAAGCACATTTTCGGGCATTTTTGGGGTCGTTTCAGCCAAGTTGATTGACGAGCCCGACTTACTATGCCGATTGGTCCTTCGCAACATATTTTTGGCGACTATAAATACATTTTCAAACATTATGTTTAGTATCAAATTTTATTCTGAACATTCATTAGAGTAATTGTTGACATAGAACTCTGAGTATTGAGACTAAGTTTTCCTTAGCTTTGAAGAATTGAAGTTTTCCATTTTTGAGAAATTGGAAGTAGGTCTTTGAGATTCTTCAATTTAGACATTTGCAAAGACGAAATTAATCTTACCCAGTTGATGGAAACACAATTTGGTAACAATTTCTATATTTTTATGATGTCTAGGTAAAACCCCAATTCTTGGGGTGTGATTATATGATTATGGGCTGATTTAGCTTATGGGTATTGCTAATTGTTAGTTTAAATGTTGTTTAGAAGTGATTTCAATCATTAATTGTGGTTAAAACTAAAGGATTGTAGTTGCAAATGCAGTTCTACCTTCGTGTTTTTGGCTTGCTCGGGAGAGAGGTTTTAGACCAATGATTATTGATTGATGGTCTGTGGGTATTGGGTTGTCATGAGTTCAGCTCGAGAGAGTGAATCCTAAACCCTTTTCCACACATTCAACTAGAAAGAGTGAATGGACTAAGGGGTAGGCTGTTCTTATTTGCTTGCTTGTTTGTGTTCGAGAGAAACCGACTTGATTCAGGGTAAATTATTCGAGAGAAAGTTTACCTCCTCTATAGTCTAGTCTATTCACTAATTTACAACTATTTACTAAAAGTCCCAATTACCCATTTGTCTATATTAGCCTATAATCGAATCACATCCCAAGAACCTGTCTCATTATTGTCATCTTTGTGTTATTTGTTGCTGTTATAGTTGATAATTAAAACTAAACCCCCCTTTTATTAGACAATAGTGTCACCCCCCTGATTTGACGTATGTTTTTATTCGATAATGTTTATTCCTATGATTGACTTGAGCATATTTACACTTTACTCTTGAATCTTAAACACGTACCACTTCCTGTGGGATTCGACCCCAACTTATTTAGTTGGGTTATATACTGACTAATGATCGTTGACGCTTATAATCGGATGAAGTGTCTTTTATAACGTTGTTCAATCAGTAGTACATTGAACTCTATGTTTACCTCCCATGGTTATATGTCTGTTAGTAGTCTCTTTCACACATTAATAATATATGGTTAAAACTCACGACACGATCTCTATAGTTTTGCATTGACCTTATTCTCATATGGTCTATGACTCTAGTTATCAAAGTTTGATATTGCTTTACTTGGTCATGCATTATTAAAATTTTCAAACTTATTATGATTTATTCTTACATTTTTATGCATGTTCCCCATATTCAGTACATTAAAAGTTCTAATGCATATTATGCCTATATTATTTTAAAATATTGGGTCTAATTCTTCTTCACCCAATCGTTGCTACATTGGATCTACTAGCGGTTCTTGCTAATGGTAAGTCCTCATTGTTTGAGGATTGGATCACACTTTACTAGTCTTTTACTTTCATGTCATTTCAGTTTTAGACTTGTTCATGGTTTAGGGGTTTGTCCTAACCACATCAATGTAGTAAAGGCTTATGTCAGACTTAGTGTATCTTCCACATTTCAAGCTTTGTATTAAGGGTTCTTTTATGTTGAAATATTATGATTTAGAATTATTTAGATTTATAATTGATTTCATATTGTACCTCTTTACTCAAAGTGTCATTCTTATGTTAAGTGGCTTGTTTAGAGCCTCTCGGGGTCTTGTTTACCATGTCACGTCTAGGGTGTACTTTGAGTCATGATAAACTTGATATTTAGAGTCACAAGTTTAGAAAGGTCCTAGGAGGTCTGAAAAGCCGCGTCGAGTAGAGTCTTGTTCATGAGAGTGAAGTGCACCACATTTATGAATAGGACACTATAAAGCATTTAGGAAACTTCACTTATTTCTTTACTCTAAAGTTGTGCCATAGAGATTATTTCTATAAAGGTCTTTGTCTCCTAACCACTATTCCGTTCTTTTCAAAATATGCCTCTACGAAGGAATCCAATGAGAAGGAATGTTGGTGAAAATGTGGAGCCCGAGGTTCCTCAAGTGCTGGTCAACCCTTTCGACGAGAAAGTATGTCATGATGAGTTTAGAGCCACTTTCCAAGTGTTGGCTCAAGTTATGATGACCCCAGCTAATAGAGAGGTCGTTGCTTCCATGAACCCAATTGTGGGTATGGCAGAAACAAGGGTGAGGGATTTCACTCGAATGAATTCCTCGGGGTTTTATGGTTCCAAAGTTAAGGAAGATCCCTAAAAGTTCATATTGGAAATCCACAAGATTGTGGATATTATGGGTGTTACACCGGTGGAAAAAGGAGGACTTGGCCGCTTACAAACTCAAAGGAGTTGCTCATGTGTGGTTCAATAAATGGAAAGAGGCAGTGCAATATATGTGGGTCCTCTAGATTGGGAGAAATTCAAAAACACTTTCCTCAATAGGTTCTTTCCTTTGGAGATCATAAACCTTTCATAAGGGAATATGAGTTTCAAGGAGTATGCATTGAAGTTCACTCAATTGTCAAAGTATGCTCTTACTATGGTTGCAAAGTCGAGGGTAAAGATTAGTAAGTTTGTTTCGAGTGTATCTGAGATAGTGGACAAGGAATTCCGCACCTCCATTTTAATAAATGAGATGAATATCTCGCGTTTGATTATACATTCCGTACAAATAAAAGAAGTAAAACTTAAGGAGAAGGCTAGGGATTCAATTAGGGAAAGGACAGACAAAGGTGATTTCTGAGATTTGAGGTCTGGTGGAAATAATCGTTCTCAAGGTAATTGTTTGAGTGGGAAAACTATATTCGAGTGTCAGAGGTGTGGGAAGAGTCATCTTGGTGATTGTTTAGCCAGTTCTAGTGCATGTTTTGGTTGTGGAAAGATGAGTCATAAGATAAGTAATTGTCCTTCGGTTGCTAGGATTGAGGGAGATTTTCATCGACAGGCTCAACCTTATCCTTCTATAGGTTCTAGTGGTAGTTAGAAATAAAATAGATTTTATGCTCCTCAGACTCGATAAAATCACGAGGGTTTTCCGACTGGTAGGTGTAGGTCTCTCAGTTTGTTGTAATGCATTGCTTGATTTAAGTGCTTTGTTGGCTATGATGTGACTCCATGTATTACTACTATGGTTGAGGTTGATCTTGAAGTCCTTGTAATAATTTTTCAGCCTTTACTCATATTGATGGTTCCGTGGTTTCTAGAATTTGATTTTATGGTTGGTTTGAGTGAAATAGTTTTAGAAAAGGCTAGTGAGGTTTGCTCTAAAGGGGAGATGGTATGCATCGTAGTTCAGGTTTTGAGTGTTGAGATATTTATATTTGTGGAACGGTTCTTTTGTTATGGATTGGTAGTTGGGAAGCCGGAGTTGATGTGATGTGCTAGTACCCCAATATAAATACATTCCTTTCAATATTAGCTTGAGGCATTAGTTTCTAAAGGTTCATTCTTTTAGATTCGTGCGTTTTAGTCACTCTCATATGTCCATATGCATGCATGTTCATGAAAACTTTATTTTTGAGTTATGATTTAGCTTGGTGGATTTCTCCATGTTTATGTGCATTTTATGTGATTTGAATTCATGTTGGGTTGTTAGATCTCCTTTCCCTACTCTATTCATGCTAGCTTGAGTCCCATTCGAGGACGAATGTCCCCAAGGGGGAGAAATTGTAACACCCTAGAAATTTTTAATTTGAGTTGGAAAGAAAAGTTGCATTTTGGGCTACTGGTCAATCCTTAAGAGGACTATCTAATATCCGTAAAAGCTTCTACGATCTGTAGAAGCAAACTGTAAGAAGAGTTCCTGGAAATAGAATTTTTTGAGTTTCTGAAATTTTCCTATGGACAACCAGGATGGTCCGTAGAAGGTTCTACGACCGTAGGAAGTGGTCATAGAAAGTCCTATGGACCGTAGGAACTGATCGTGGAAATTGATTGACTTTATAGGCCTCCAGCACCTTGTGCTACGAATGACCAGGATGACCTCTATGGGCTTTCAGTTAGTCCGTAGATCACTCCGACAGTTTTTCAGTTCGGGTCATTTTTGTCTTTTTCTATCCTTTTAACTCCTAAACTACGATGCTTTGACCTTATAAATAAGCCCGATAAGTTGTTTTAGTCTTAAAAATCTACCCATTCCCTCCCATTCACCAAAACTCATAATATTCTCTCAAGGGTTTTTCTCTAATTCCCTCTAAACACTCCTAAGGAAAAGTTATGGTTTCTTCAAGCTTCAAAATCTCTCTTCCATCTTTAGGGATTTGGTTAGCAAGCTATGTGGGAAACATCACCAATGGATTTTCTTTAATCCATTGGGTCCCAAAACATACTCAGTCCTTTTGAATTTCACCAAATTTCTTGGGTTTTGCATGTTTCTTAATGGGATCAATTGCTTATGCCAAAATTAAATTTATATGATTTTATTATGCATGAATTAAGTTGTATTATATGTTTTTGATAAATTTCATATGAACCCATGTCATATGCTTATGAAAATGATTATGAACTATATTGTGATTGTGGATTTTGCTTTGAGATTAAGATGGAATGTTGAATTGAAAGATGTATGCATCTAATATGCTTTCATGAATGATTTTCATAAACCCATTTTTTGTATGACTGATTGATTATGAAATCAAGCCTTGATATAATGAATTCTTTGTGAATTGAATTGATTAAGACTAAAAGGATACTTTTGAATAAGTGTCAACATGCTTTTGATGAACTAGGTTTCTTCCGATTAAAGAGTTCCTAATATGAAATATGATCATGATTTAGATGCTTGGATTAGTGTCTATATGAAAAAGTTATGAAATCATGATAATGTAATGAGCTACTCTTCAGCATAATGCAAAAATTCCCTGGGGAGTTGTACTTAACACCAAGTCGACTTGCGGTTATTACTCTTGTCCCATAAAATACGTGGCACCATAGGTATAGACCAAGTATTCATGAACTAAGGATAATAAAGGAGAGTAACCAAGTGTCTGAATTTTCAGGGTCTTTAGAGGGACTAGTGACGTGGACCAAAGTCTCAAAGTAATGATCCTTTGTGTATTGGCATGATATATTAGGCCCTTTTAGATGGGGTAGTAAATTGAGCTCCATGGTTAGCTCCCACGGTTCTAGGTCGGTTAATAGTCTCGACCAAACATTAATAAAACATGGTTTAAACTTACAGCACAATCTCTATAGTTTTATATTGAACTTATTTCTCATGATTTATGACTCTAGCTTATCAAGATTTGATATTGTTTTACTTGGTCATGCATTATTATTTTTTCAAACTTATCATGATTTATACTTTCATTTTTATGCATGTTCCACATATTTTGTAAATTCAAAGAACTGATGCATGTTGTGCCTATATTGTTTTACAATATAGGGTGTGATGTTTCTCCATCTGATCGTGGCTAGAGTGGATCTATCAGCGGTGCTTGTTAATAGTAGGTCCTCATGGTTCAAGGACTGGATCACACATTACTAGTCTCTTACTTTCATGTCATTTCAGTTTCAAACATATTCGTGGTTTTGGGGTTTGTCCTAAACATATCTATGTAGTAATGGCTTCTGTCCGACTTAGTGTATCTTTCATATCTCAAGTTTTGTGTTAAGGTTTCTCTTGTGTTGAGATATTATGATTTATACTTCTTTAACTTAATGGTTGATTTCATATTTTACTTCTTTAGACATAGTGTCATGCTTATGTTAGTGGCTTATTTAGGGCCTCTCTGGGTCCTGTTCTCCATGTCACGTCTAGAGTGTACTTTGGGCCATTACACAATTATGCACCAAAGTCCTCAGATGATGACTAGCCACTATCAATCAAAGCAACTGCTCACAATGCTCACTATGATGCAAATCAATGGTCAACAAAATTGTTTAAGTACCCTCACACCAAGAACGATTCCATGCTCTCAAAAATATAATCAAGATAGACTTTCAGGAATCAACACAAGCTCTCACATTCATAAAGAGAAAACCATGCATGCTTCTACCCATATGCTTGCCCAAATTTTCTAGACCACTAATGAAATGGTTATCGCGAGATTACAAAGGTCTTTCAAGGCTTATAACGGGGTTGAAAGGCATGGTAGGATCATTTTCGTTCATAATGACTCAGCCTTCTTGAACTATTCACATGACCTCAGTTAATTTCCACTTCTTTCCTTAATTTGGACATGAAACTCATCCCACTTTCGATTTCAACATTCTTTTGTTGACTTAGATCCAAAGGAACCCCTCTTATTTAACTAAGCATTGTAATCACAAACTTATTTAACTCACCCCTCTTCTTTCCTCTTTTTTTTTAATATATTGAGGTGTTCAATCCTTTTGCCACAATGATAATAAGGATGAGATTCATTTTTTTTAAAATCCAATTCCTTCCTATTTCTCTCTCCTCTTTCCTTACCACACTCCAACTTAGTCTTTGGCATGAGTTGGCTATTTAATCACAATCCAATGCTTCAAGAAAGACTTAGGTGCGAAAGAGAGGTAATGTTTTGCAAAGGTTTAGGTTTGAATGTTCACTTCATTTTAAAAGAATGTTTTAGGCTCAAATGGTGCAAATATTGGTTCAGACACTCACAAGGTGGTCACAACAAACGTTTAGTTGGTAGGCTCACTCTCAATAATAGTGCCTAAGGTAATTTCCTGCATATACCAATAACAATCAATCAGACCAACAAGAAAATTTATAGGTGTCTACAAAACATGAATTTCAAGTAAACCTCACCACAGATGGCACTCAAACACAATTCCAATCACAACTCTACAATCCTAGCTTGCGTGCAATTATTATTGCAAGTGTTACCATTTGATACTCAACTAGTCAAAACAAGATTCTCAAAACTCATGCAAGGATTATGCATCATGAATTACCCTATTGAACTTTCACAAACACAATTTTCATCAAAAACACTATTACATTCAACGATATTGATCACAATCGGTACTCAAAAGTTCAATGATTAGCATACACACTTTCAAATTTCAATCCTAATCACCATTCAAAATTTGAAACAACTTAAGACGGAGAGATGAATCACAAAAAACCAATATTATACTAATAATCAAAATAAAGAAGTTATACCTACACCAACATCAAATCAAAAACACTATACATCCCAAATGAGTAAAAATAAATATCTCAAATATTAAATTAGAATCAGAATAATCTAGAACTAGTAAAGCACTATTCCTCCAGGTATCAGTGCCCAGTGCATAAGAATCCCTCTGTCTACCTAAGCACAGGAGAACTCTTTCCCACTAGAGCAGCCTCATCCAGGTATCAGTGCCCAATGCATCTCTTGTCTCAGCATGTGCTGGAGGGTGAGTCCCACTCAACCCTATCATGGAAGTGTCTTTGATAGAATACTGAGTGGAAGCCTGCACAAGTGTCTCCTCTAGATCTACCAAATCATTATATGGATCAGCCTCACCCTAAGAATTAGTCCTCTCAAGCTCCTACTTATTAGTCCCAGGAGCATTAGAATCATCATCAACACCATTAGTCCCAACAAGGAGTTGTAGCCTCAACATTACTAGGAATAGGGGTCGAAGGAACCTCGGTCATAGGGCCCTCGGGTATAGTCACCTCTCCCTAGAGCATAGAGATATTCGTAGACTTCAGCTGGTCTATATCCTTTCTCAGCCCAATAATATCAACCTTCAAGGTTGTCACCTCAAAAGAGCTACCCTCGATCTTCTCAAGCTCCTCAAACCGAGCAGCAAGGGAATCTAATCTAAGCCCATAAAAGTGGTCAAAAATTCACACTTCCCTATCATCCCAGTTAGAATAGGGGAATAAATCTGGAGGCCTTCATATTCGCCGAATGAGCAAGAGTGCAAATCCGTTATATCATGGTCTTTGTTAAGGGGGGGATGTAGATCGAGGTACAATAGAGGGAGTAGAAGCATATGTACCTAATATATGAACTGTAGGAGCAGGAGGTGTAGGATCAACCTCTAGAGACTATATGTAACCCACATAGTAGACTATATCACAACTTTCTTCCTTAATTCTCCCTCATCTCTTAGATAGTCATCCTCAATTTGGCGAATGTCACTAGAATAATATAGAGTAATCTCAATATCTTTCTTTTTCACAAAAGAAACCCAACCCTCCGACACAAATATGTAATCAATACAGGAAATGGAAGGGAGGTCTGCTGGTGGTTGGCCCCTAATACGATCTATGGACCAATGATAGAGCCTAGATTAAGCGACTCTCGAGCAATTATAGACCCCAATAAAACAACCTTTGGATGCCAGAGAATAGACTCATTTTTGGATGACATGAAAAAGATACTAATGAAAGCAAACCAATATCAGGAGACTCGCCGATCGGTTCGATTCGGTCACTAAGCTCTCCAAAAATATTAGAGAGGCCTGCCAAATTTGGGATCAAGTGACGAGCTTAGTGACCTCGCTGAATTAATTCCACAACTCAGTGCATAAGATTCTCCTCATCTAAAACTTCAGAGAAGTGTGCAATCCTTGAGGCCCAAAAGGTAATGTAAGTGGGCGAGCTTGCATGAGGGTCGCAGACTTGCCGACTGTGTAGGATGCTTTCCCTTTTTTCCTAATACCTTTAAAGTTCAACTCTAACCTACACACTCAACAAACATTATTGAAAGTGAAAAAATGTAAAACAAGGATTGCCTCCTTGTGGAACAACGTGGACACACAACTCAAGAGTTGTCCTAATACACTAGATCAATCATTGCCACATTGGGATACTACTCGAAATAGAGTTTCAACCTTTGACCGTTCACCTTGAATTTTGAGTCATCCTCACTCTCAACTTCAACAGCCTCATTTCAAAAACCATAACCGCACTGAAAGGTTCGGACCATTTCGACTTAAGTTTCCTAAAAATAATCTTAGCCTCGAGTTATAGAGAAACACTGAATCACCAACTCTAAAATTTCTATGTAGGATCTTGGCATTATGCCACTTCTTCATCCTTTCTTTTTACTAGGTTGAGCTTTATAAGTCCTCAACCGGAATGCTTCAATTGCATGCAGATCATCAACATACCATTTTGACGCCTCTTCCCATTTCAAGTTTAATTCTGTCAAGACCCGCAACGCCTTTTGCTCTAACTCAACAAGAAAATGACACAACTTACTAAATACATGATGATATTGTGACGTGCCAATTAAGGTTTTGAAAGACGTTCGATAAGCCAAAAGAGCTTCTTCCAACCTCCTAGACCAATCTGTTTGTATAGTATTAATTGTTATCGACAAAATACTCTTGATCTCCCAGTTAGATACGTGGTAAGATGTGACAACCTTATGCTTCACCCCATATTTTCTCAACAATGATTTCAAACAAACAATTGCAAAAGTGAGATCCCCCATCACTAATTATGGCACGTGAAGTGCCAAATCTTGTGAAAGTATACCTCTTGAGGAATTGAATCACACATTCCTTCATTTATAGGTAAGGCCACCACCTCTACCCACTTTGAGACATATTCTACAGTGATAAATATATACTTATTCTCATACGAGCTTACAAACGGACCAACGAAGTAGATCCCCCAAAACTTCAAAGGACTTGACTTCTAGAATTGGAGTGAGAGAGATCTTTTAACGTTGGGACACATCACCTTGTTTTGTCTTTGCATACATTATTTGTGAAAGCATTAGCATCTTGGTACAATGAGGGCCAATAGTAGCCACTCTGGAGAACTTTAAGGGCTGTAAAAACTCCACCATGATGACGACCAACCGGTGATGCATTGCAAGCTTTAGGAATAACGTTCACCTCAACCTCCAGAATACATCTCGGAATAACCTGGTCTGCACATTCTTAGAAAATGTAGGGTTCATCCCAAAAGTATTTCTTAACATTAAAGAGGAATCTCTTCCATTGCTACACATTCAACCCTTCGAAAAGAATACCACACACAACATAGTTAGCAAAATCAACATACCACAGTGTAGTACCATTGGAGATCACCATAACAAATTCATAAGGAAAAGACTCTTTAATGTGCTTCTCCCCGAACTCATCACATTTGATTCAAGACGGGGCAAGTGGTCTTCCACCTGATTTTTACACCCTTTTCAACCCTTGACTTTAAAGTCAAATTCCTGAAGCAACAATACCTAACGTATTAATCTCGTTTTTGCCTAATTTTTTGCCATTAATTATCAAATTGAAGCATGGTTTATATGCACAACCACCTTGGTACCCACAATATGTCATGACCCGGGGCTACCTCCTAGAAGCGACACAATGTACTTGACCCCAAAGGGGTCTCATACAAGCCTCGTAGCATTTACATTGCATAAGATACTTAGAAATAGTGCAGAATTAAAACTTTTCTTTTATAAATCCAACAATTGAAAACATTAAAAGCAAGCGGAAGTCTATCGTCTCACATGGCCATCTAAACAACATACTTGAAACAAAATAGGTTCACAACCCTTTACAATCAAAGACTAACAAATGTCTATTACATGAAAAGAAAGGAAACATCAACTACTTGTCCTCGATCTATGAGGACATACCACTTAATCTTGGGGAACTCAAATCCAAGCTTCACTAGAGAAAACCACTCAAATGCCAGAACCTACACTTGTAGTAAAACATAGAAGAATGGGTTCGCACAATTAAGTACTAAGTATTATAGCCATGCTAAAACATGCTTAAAACAGATATTTTATTTGAAAGTCATGATATATGCCATTTTAATAAAACCTTCATGAACATAAACATAAGAGGCATAGTATAAGACATAATCAACATACAAGTCATTTAACCATATTAGAAACATAATCAACATATAAGTCACTTAATCCACATTAGAACTCAATCACCATATGAACCATTAACTTCACATTAAGCCTTCCCCTCAAGTAACCCTCAAGCTATACTTTGTGCAATGTATGAGTAGCGTCCCATACCACTATCCACACCAAGTACCACCTCAAGGTCATCAAAAGTGAATTTACCATTCAACCTTTGCATCTTCATAAAACACTCATACATAAGAGACATAAACATTACATAAGTCATATCATCAAGGACCATCACCTAAGACAACTCTAAGTCATACTTGTGAAATGTGCAAGCAGCATACTCCTTTGAAGTCACCATAGGCAAGGCACATTAATATACAATAAGTCTTAACAAGGAAGTAACTCATAATATAATCCAAGTATAGCATGCATCATCTCATTTAAGCATATAAGTCAACATTCTTCATTAGCTTCATTACATTAAGAGCACCTTCATTCATTAAACATTAGATCACCATTCTTCATTAACACATCATCATAAGAGCACTTTCATTACACTTAACATTATAAAGGAACACACCACAACCTCTCTCAAATCCTATTTGCGTAATGCATAGATGGCATCTCATTCCACCATCCACACTAAGTAATGCATTCTTAATAAGCCATAGTTCATTAACATTCTTTGTGGGGGTAAGCCTGAACCGACATAGGCCATGTGAGCAATTCATAGAATGTAACACCCCGTAAAAACTAGTAAGATCTAGCTAATGCTTGACGAAATCTAGTAGGTGGAACTAGATCCTCACATGTGAGTTTGAAGTTGGAAACTTGATTAAATGTTGTTAAATGGTTTCACTAGTGAAGGTTGTGGAAGTTAGGGGTTAAACGTCAAGATATGACTATAATGCCCGTAAACTAGTGAGTCGACTAGTGTGTTGTAGAGTCTTGTAGTGGAGTTTTGGAGTGTTGTATGAAAGTTAAAACACATAGAAATGAATCCCGTACTTAGAATGATATGTTTAGGGATTAAACGTCCGGGTACGAATCCCCAAGGACCACCCAAGGGGTCCTTGAGGAGGACCCCAACACTGTCCAAAAATCTGTTAAAATAGCTTGGACCACGAGCCCAATTGACAGACCATTAATGGACCCACGCCCCGTGGGTTGGGGTCGTGAGCCAAGGCCTGTTAAGGCCTGCAACATTTAGCCCCAGGTCCAAATGACGAACCCTGTTTGACGCCCCGTGAACCCATACACATTCCGTGGATGGGTGGTCCGTAGGTGGTGACAGTTTTTGAAGTTTTTAGATTAAGTTAGGGGTTTGGGAATTAGTTAGGTATTTAATTATTTTAGTCTAGGGTCATTTTATAATGACTTAATAGACCTATATAAACTATTTTAAGTCATTAAAACATTTTATAATTCATAACCCAAGACCCCAAATCAAATCCCAACTTCCATTCCCTCCAAGAATCTTCTCTCTAGAACCTCCATTGAGGACCAAGAAAGAGATCAACTAGGGCTTGAAGATGGGAGCTTTTTCATACGAATTTGAGGGGATTCTAAGTCTAAGGTATGGATGCTTTTTATTCTTGGTTAACTATCACCAAGAAGCCCCTTCAACTATGTTTTAAAATTCCTCAAATCTAGGCTTTTCAAATCTAGTCATGGGTCTTCTTCCAAAAAAAATCCGATTTTTTAATTATGGTCTATTATGATTTTTTAAGATGATTTATGGTTGTATTAATGGAGTATTGATGGATTTTGATAAAAAAATTCCCTTGGACGCATGATTTCCCATTCTTCCTAAATCTTGAACTAGGGTGTAACTTGATTGATCATGTAAACTTGTCCATTCATTATGTTTATGTTTATTAAGTTGTTGAATTCTATAATACCCCTATCTAACTTAGTAATTCTAGAAGTTAGGGTTGATCTTGATTCTTAACCTTGAAGGACAATTTGGGTGTTAGATGTGAACCTCTAAGATTGATGAAATTCTTAGTGAATTGCTTTAGATTAGATCACTTAGACATGAATTGATTATGAATTAATCTTGTAAGCATGAAATTACTTGACTAGGTCTTAAGTGATGGATCATGTTAAAGTAGTATTGAGATTTAGGTTATTTGATGCTATATGTCTATAATGGAGTAAGAATGAGGTATGTAGTTAAGTTACCTTGAGAATTAGGTTTACATAATGATCATGTGAGGTATGGCTTGAGGGTAAGCCTCTTAATATGAAGATGATTCCTAAGACTTAAATGGTAAAAGCTAATATGAATAGGTCAATGATGCTTAGGCTTAAAGAAGGAAGCTTTTATGTTGGTTGAAGTTGTATATGACATTATTGTGCAAAGACTCCACCCACATTACTAATAATATGATCACATGAGTTTATGCATGAAATGAATGTATTACTTGAGTCATGGTTGTATCCATGTTATATATGTAGAATGCAAGATGTGTTGAGTTAATGTGACTGTTAAATCCATTATATGTGTGATTGTGGCATTATGTACATGCTTATGAACACTCGAGAAGGAAGTGTTTATGATGATATTGTATCTATGGATTTGATTGAAAGGTTAGTTATCATAAGCACCTTTACATACTATTAAGCATGAAATGTACATGATTATGTTGATCCACTTGAAGCAAGTATCAAATTGAAATCTCTTGTGCTGAGAGTTGCACACTAGTGAAAGTGTGAAGTTTTGTTTGACTTTGGTGTCGATGCCTCGTGTGATGAGATCACTATGACCCATGCATGATAACACCTAGAAATTGCCCCGTTGGTCTAGTCAACTAAGTAAGGTTATCTCTTGACAAGATCTTAGGCAACTTCAATGAGTGTGAGTCAATTTGACATATACCTCTTTTGTAGCATACCTTGTGAATGTGTGAACCTCTTTTGAACACCCCTTGAGCCTTAGCCTTCCTTGGAAGAAACTTGATAAAAACATGACCTTTCTTAATCCACTACCTATAATCCTTTTGATTTGTGGTTGATTGAATAGCCAGCGTAGGCCAAAAGCCTAATTTGGGGGTGTGGTGAAAAGAGAAGGCAAGTCAAGAAGTGCGAGAGAAAATTCCCTTTAACCCATGGTGTTGAGAAAAATGGAACCCCTCCATACAAAAAAAGAGAAGAAAAAGAAAAGAAAAGAATGAAAAAGAAGAAGTCATGGAATAAAGTTACAAAAATGCGAAAAGAAATGGGGTTTTCAACCAACCATGGAAAGTGAATAATGGGATGACTTGTGAGCACAAATGAAATTGATGAAAGAAAAAGGAAGAGAGTGTTGTGGGCACCACATTTCATGAGGATGAAAGTCACTAAGTCAAAATGACCATACCTATGCACTCAGCCCCATTACAAGCCTTGAAAAGACCTTTTTCATCTTGAGTGAGCTGAAATAATTGTCAATTGGAAAATACGGGCAAACCTATGGGTGAAAGCATGCATAGTGTTCTTCTTTGTGAGTGTGAGCGTTGCATTTGATTCCGGAACTTTAAATAATTAAACCATTGTGTGTGAAAATGGAATCATTCTTTTGTGTGAGGGCATTTTAATACCTTTGTTGAGCTTGAACTAGCAGAAGCAAGTATTGTGAGCTTGACATTTCTTTGATAATGGTGAGTCACAACTTGAATCTTTGAGTGCACAATTGATCTTTGCATGAGTAAGTTGAGTCTTTTTGTAAGCATTCATGATTGAGTCTTCTGTAGTACTGTTTGAGACATCCTTTTTGAACCGCCGAACTTGAGTTTTACTTGAGGACAAGCAAAAGTTTAAGTTAGGGGTGTTGATAAGTCCATGATTTGGACTTATTTAGGGCTATATTTCAATTGAATTAGTGTCCACAAATGTATACTTTGTCTCAATATCTGATGTAAATCCTTAAGTTTAGGGTATTTGGAATTTGAGGCAAAGCATGGACACTACTTGGCAAAAAGGAACAAGGCAGCTGAAAATATGAATAAAAGCAAGCATGAGGATCGCCTAATGCATTAGGCGAGTCGCCGAATGTTCCAATGTGCTGAACCCTAAAGGAAAAGATCAATTCGGTGGTGGAAAGGAGTAGTTGGTGCATCGCCGAGCAGTTCCGCGAAGCTGTACTTTATCGCCCTTTGCTACAGAACCCAAATCTGCTGAAGGCCAAAGTAGAAAGGTGATGAACCATAACAAAGGGCGGATCGCCGAGTGGATCGGCGATCCCGACTTACTGCGTCGAGTAGAACTTCGGAGCACACTTTTTGACAACTATAAATACAAGTTTGAATTATTAGTTTTAGTATCTAGAAATCAATTTTAGAATAGAATACAGAGTTTTTAGACATTTTAAGTTTTTTAGAATTTTTTGGAGACATTTGTTCTTGAGCTTGAAGGTTTTGAAGGTTTTCAATTCCAAGAAATTGGAAGTGGGTATCCAAGAATCTTCATCCTAGACGTGTGTAAAGACATTTTCGATTATACCCACTTGATGGAAACACTTGTTGGTATCGATTTCTATTTCTTTTTCATGTCTAGCTAAAACCCCAATTCTTGGGGTGTGATTATGTGAATATGGGTTAAATTAACTGTTGGGTCTTGCTTGCTGATAGTTTATTTGTTGTTTAAATGTGATTTCGTTTAGTAGTTGTGTCTGTACTTAATGGGATTGTAGTAGCAAATACGATTTCATCTTAGTATTTTTGTCTTGCTCGAGAGAGAGGTCGTAAAACTAAGACTACTAAATTGATAGTCGGTAGTATTGGGTCGACATGGGTTCAGCTTGAGAGAGTGAATCCTAGTCCTTCTCCCACACATTCAGCTCGAGAGAGTGAATGGGCTACGACAGAGGTTGTGCTTAATGCGGCAAGTCGGTGTTTGAGAGAAACCAATTTGATTCGAGGTAAGTTGTTCGAGAGAAAGCTTACCCCAACTAAAGTCTTGCCTAGTCACAAATGTTCAACAAGTTACTATCAAAAGCATGTACCCGATAGTCTAGTTTATCCCGTATTCCTATCACATCCCAATAATCTCGTCTCTATAATTCGCATCTTCTATATTTTCGCTCTTTTTGCCTATTAATGATGCTTATCGTGACCAATGACACTAACCTATGGTACGAGTGTCTACGATTGTCGATAATATAGTAACCCAACTAAAGGTTGGGGTCGTGTCTTAAGGGAGTGGTTTTGAGAATTAATAGAAAATTAAAAGTTAGTTCTACTTAGTCGTAGCTAAAGACATTAACGAGTAAAAACATAGTAAAATAAAAGAGGTGACACAAAAGTGTCAAATATCAATTGGGGGTTTTGCCACAAGTAGTAAAATTAACAAAAATAACAAGAAAATCAAGTATGGGGAAGAGTTCTTGGGGTGTGACCGCAATACAAGTTGAGATAAATTGTTGGGTACATGCTTTCGATAGGAAATTTGTAAGATAATAGTGACTAGGCTAAGATTTAGATGGAAATAAATTCCCTCTCGGGCAACTTACCCCGTTTCAAATGCGTTCCTCTCGGATACCCATTTGCCGCATGAAGGCCAGCCTACGCCTTAGCCCACTCACTCTCTCGAGCTGAGTGTTAGGATATGGGACTAGGGCTCACCCTCTGGAGCTAAACCTCATGTCGACCCATTAAATTAAACAACAACCACTAGGTGAAGTCACCATTAAAATATATCTTTCCTATCAGCAAACAAGACCCAACAACAATATCAACATGTATTTGCTAAATCACACCCCAAGAATGGGGTTTTTTAGCCACACATCAAAAATAATAAAATACAACTAAAATGATACTAAAATCAAAATGGTATAAGGAATTAAACCTTGATTTAAGCAAATGAAGAAGAAAGGAGAAGACCCACTTCCAACTTGGGGAAGATGAAATCCTTCTTTCTTCAAGTCTCCCAACAAAACCCTCTCCAAACTTAAGAGAAAATATACCCAAAAAGAACTATTCTATTCTGAAAATTATAATAATGGTTCGGCTCTTAAAAATTAATAACAAGTTTAGTATTTATAGACTCCAGAAAATAGTGCTGGCGGATCTTTCGACGAGGTTAGTCGGAATCGCCGATTAACTCGGCGATTCGCCCTTTGGTGTAGTTCGTCGTCGTCTTGCACTAGCCTTCAACATCGTCATGCTCTATGTCATTGGCCGACATAGTATTGCTTTGCGGAATTATTCGGCAAAATGTTGACTGCTCCTTTCATCGCCTTTTTTATCCTGCTTCTTCCAGGCTTCGTGTACTGGAACAAAGGGCGGATTGCGTCCCTTCGGCGAATCGCCAAGCATGCTTGGCGATGCACAGGCTTCAACTTCTTCGTTCTTTTCAGCCTTTTTGCTCCTTTTTACGCCTAAGTGTCCATGATTCCACTAAAACTTCAAATACATGAAACTTAAGAGTAGTCATCAGATATTGAAACAAAATAAACATTTGAGGACACTATTTCTATCAAAATAAAGCCCTAAATGAGTCCAATTTTTGGACTCATCAACACCCCTAACTTAAACTTTTGCTTGTCCTCAAGTAAACTCAAGTTCAGCCATTCAACAAGGTGTCTCAAATAGTGCTACACAAGACTAATTCATGAATGCACACAACCAGACTCAATTTACTTATGCAAGGATCAATTGTGTACTCAAAGATTCAAGTTGTGACACACCATTACCAAAGATTCTCATGCTCACAATACTTGCTACTTGTGTAATCAAGCTCAACAAGAAGTATCTAAATGCCCTCACATAAAGAATGATTCCATATTCTCACATAGAGCTTAATCAATTCAAGATCAGGAATCAGATGCAATGCTCACACTCAAAAAGAGGAACACAATGCATGTTTTTACCCATAGGTTTGTCCTTTTTTTACAATCGACTTCCAATTCGGCCTACTCAAGATCAAAAAGGTCTTTTTAAGGCTTGTAATGGGGATGAGTGCAAAGGTAAGGTCATTTAGTTTTAGTGACTTTTTCCTCGTGAGATGTGGTATTCTCAACACATTCGCTTCTTTTCCTTTATCAATTCTTTTTCTAGTGCTTCTAAGTCATCTTTTTATTCACCTCCATGAATTGCTTGGAAACCCAATTTTCTTTGTTCTTTATTCCACAAACATATTTTTTTTAACGATTTCCATTGTTCTGCAACACCATGGGTTAAAGGGAATTTTTCTTGCACTTCTTGACCTCTCCTTTTCCTTTTTACCACACCCCCAACTTAGGGTTTTGGCCTAAGTTGGCTATTCGCTAAACCACAAATCAAGAGGATTATAGGTAGTGGGTCAAGTAAGGTCTAGGGTTTGTCAAGGTTCGTCCAAAGAGAGGTAAGGTTCAAAGGGTGTTCAAAAGAGTTTCACACGCTCACGGGTAGGCCACAAAAGAGGTGTATGTCAAATTTTGCTCACACTCTTTAAAGTTGCCTAAGATCATTTCAAGAGCACACCTTTATAAATCAATCAGACTAACAGGGCAAATTCTAGGTTTATTCATGCAGGGTTCAAAGCAAGTTAATCACACAAGGCACCGACACATAAGTCAAACAAGACCACACACTTTCACTAGTGCGCAACGGTCATTACAAGAGATTTAATTCGATACATGGCTAATCCCAATGAGACGTAGAGAGTTCACATATTGTCTATGTAACTTCATTTGGTCTCGTCGTAGTCGTACATTCATGTACATTCGATTGAGAGCACTATTCAAGTCATCGGTATTGATCGAAACAGAGACTCAATTTTTTGCAAAAGAACAGCCACATCAACTCACGAAGGGTGGCCAAAATGTGCGAAAAATTCAAAAAAATTCAAAAGGGTCAAAATCATTTTGCAATTAAAAGTAAGTGGAGCCACAAGCTCAAACATCCACAGAAATCAGTATTAATACAATTTAAAACAGAACAACCCAAATATATACACAAAACACAACTATCAGCACAAAGGGTGTGGGACTGACCCCACTACAAAAAAAGTATGTATCCTCAAATGCAAATAATGACAGTACCTAGAGTTGAAGAAAGATTAGACATAGAAAGAGGTAAAGAAGGGTCTTGTCTATGCAGTCTCTCTATCTGCCGGGGCATCAGTGCAGGATGCATCTCCCTGAAGTAAAACAATGGTCCCTGGAGTATTGTTGTTTTGGTCCTCACTATTTGCCTCTGCAGCAAGTTAGCTGCAATCATCTGATCTATCTCATGAGCTACTCTGAAGGCCCGTATTGCATTAACTGAACTTTGAGCCCATGGAGGCACATTAGGGTCGATGGGAATTCATCTCTTTGCCCTGGCTTCCTTGGTATATTTCCTTTGTCTTGCTAGCTCTGCTTTCTTTTCATCGTTTTTAAACTCTCGTGCTCTTATGTGCCTGGGTATATCATTTCTCCCTGCGACTTTTGGTATAGCCATTTCTTTGGTGCTGATTTAGATAGTACTGACGTGCTAGATGGCAATGCGATCCAAATCTGAGCACAATCCGACACTTAAAATACTCTAGAAACGCAAGAAATAAATGGCTAGAGTGCGGGTGTGAGTTTGATAGGACGAAGCAGGGAGAAAAAGTTAATACAATAGAACTTTTAAACATGTGGCTTGTAAAAACCGTCCAGTTCCTGCTCATTCGGTGATGTTAGTCAAGTTCGCCCATTCACTCGGTGAACCGCCAAGTGTTTAGTTTCTTCGTTAACTATAACAGGCTCTGCAGCTCATGTGAGGATTCCAATCGATGGTTTTTATCGAGATCGCCGACATGGTCGGTGATGCGCCACTAATTTTCTTCAGATCACTGAGTTTTACAGGATCCAAGATGATAGTGCCTTGAGTCAGACGGTAGAAAGAATCGTGTTCGCCGATCTTGTTGGTGATCCGCCACCTAGACTTGTTGCTTGCCTCCATATACTATTTCAATCACCTCCCTTACTTTAACCTGTACAAACAACACACCATTATTCTACTAGTAATTATGAAATACTTAAAGGGTTTTGGGTACCTCCCAAACAGTGCCTTAGTTAACGTCGTGGCACGATGCAAGTCCACCTTCAGACCTCGATCTTGGGGTTAGCCATAGTATCACTAGGCAAACTCCCTTGTTGTCTTGGATTGAGATGAGGCGAGATATGATCCATTAGGTCTCTAACTGCTTGATCGAAACTGAATGAGCGGTGACAGTCTGGATTAGGGTAGACACGTCTTCTTTCTTGCCTTTAAGTATTTTGTCTGACCCTTTAACTTTGTTTAGGATATGCGAGAGTATATACTAGGACCTACCACCTTCTGAATCCTTGGGCTTCTGACGCTCGTGGGGAGGTACAGATCTATCATTTTCCCCATCCTTCTGATTTGGATTACGGTCCCTCCATTCACAATCTCGATCCTTCCAGCCGTCGTCTCTAACCCATCCTTTGTTACCACCCTGCCTTGGGTAGTTAGAACGATAGACCCCACCTTGGTTAGCTAGAAAAATTTACTTCCTCGTCATACATGGCTTAAAAGTTCATCTCCTCAAGATTCGCACCCGCGACTCGCACAACATTGACACCATGGGTACCAGCCCACATGACATTTTTGGATAAAATGTCAAGCTAGGTCATGATCTTGGCCATGTTTTGGTCTCTCTCATTATCTTTCTCAACCTTTTCCTTGGATAGCTTAAATGTGACCGGTGTACAACACTCTGTTGATGGTTGTCATGCCATCGATCAGTTGAGCTGCTACTGCATATGGTTGCTGCATTAATCCTTCGAGCGAGAGTTGGTCAGCTACACTTTTGTTTATCGAGGCTAGACTCCGGTAAAGGTTTTGAAGGAGCACATTATCAGGTTGACCATGGGTTAGGCATTGTAGCACCAATTTCTTAAATCGAAGCCAAGTTTCGTGCAGAGGCTCTCCATTCAGACGCTTAAAGCTTTGGATTCTATCTCAAATAGTCATCATCTTCGAGGGAGGGAAAAATCGCACATTAAATGCGGTGACCAACTCCTCCCACGAAGTGATCGAGTTACGTGGCAACTCAGCTAGCCACTTTCACGCTTCCCCCATCAATGAGAAAGGGAATAGTCTTAATCGAACTGATTCTTGAGTGATGTTCTTGAACGAGAAAGGTCCACACACATCTAGGAAGTTTCGAAGATGCTCATGTGGGTCCTCATGAGCCAATCCATTGAAAAGCCCCTTTAGTTGCAAAAGTTGCAACATGGTGCTTGTTATGTGGAACACCACATTTCCCTCTGTTGGAGGTAGACAGATGGCTCCAATACCTCCCATGAGATGTGGATCATTGATGTTGGGCTCTTGGATATCGTTGATGTTGCCAATGTCGTCCTGATGGCCCACTTCGCTCCCGTTACTACCGTTAGCACTCATGCTTTCTGAAATGTTTACACAATCAACATAACAAAACTAAAAATTAAATTAGCAAACTACCACTAATAAGAACAAAAACTCTATTAAACTAAAAATTGTCAAAAAACATCACTCTCCGATAGCGGCGCCATTTTGATGCTTATCGTGACCAATGACACTAACCTACGGTACGAGTGTCTACGATTGTCGATAATATAGTAACCCAACTAAAGGTTGGGGGTCTATCCCAAGGGAGTGGTTTTGAGAATTAATAGAAAAATAAAAGTTAGTTCTACTTAGTCATAGCTAAAGACATTAACGAGTAAAAACATAGTAGATAAAAGGGGGTGACACAAAAGTGTCAAATATCAATTGGGGGTTTTGTCACAAGTAGTAAAATCAACAAAAATAACAAGAAAATCAAGTATAGGGAAGAGTTATTGGGGTGTGACCGCAATACAAGTTGAGATAAATCGTTGGGTACATGCTTTCGATAGGAAAATTTCAAGATAATAGTGACTAGGCTAAGCTTTAGGTGGAAATAAGTTCCCTCTCGAGCAACTTACCCCGTTTCAAATAAATTCCTCTTGGACACTCATTTGCCGCATGAAGGCCAGCCTACGTCTTACCCCCCTCACTCTCTCGAGCTGAGTGTTAGGATATAAGATTAGGGCTTACCCTCTCGGGCTGAACCTCATGTCGACCCACTCTTTAGGCCATCAGTGTAGCGGTCTTGGTTTAGCAACCTCCCCCTCGGGCAAGCTGAAAACACATGGGTGGTTTTGTATTTGAAACTATAAACCCACCCATTAAATTAAACCACAACCACTAGGTGAAATCACCATTAAAATACATCTTTCCTATCAGCAAGCAAGACCCAACAACAATATCAACACATATTTGCTAAATCACACCCCAAGAATGGGGGTTTTTAGCCACAGATCAAGAAATAAAAAAATGCTCCTAAAATTATACTAACATCAAATGGGTATAAGGAATTAATCTTTGATTTAAGCAAAGGAAGAAGAATGGAGAAGACCCATTTCCAACTTGGGGAAATTGAAATCATTCTTTCTTCAAGTCTCCCAAAAAATCCTCTCCAAACTTGAGAGAAAATATCCCCAAAAAGTACTATTCTATTCTGAAAATTATAATAATTATTCGGCTCTTAAAAATTAATAACAAGTTTAGTATTTATAGAATCCAGAAAATAGTGCTGGCGGATCCTTCGGCGAGGTTAGTCAGAATCACAGATTAACTCGGCAATTCAACCTTTGGTGTAGTTCCTCGCCATCCTGCACTAGGCTTCAACATCGTCGTGCTATGTGTCATTGAGCGACATAGTACTGCTTCGCGGAATTATTCGGTGAAGCACCGACTGCTCCTTTCATCGCCTTTTTGATGCTGCTCCTTCAAGGCTTCGCGTACTGGAAGAAAGGGCAGAGTGCATCCGTTCGGTGAAATGCCAAGCGTGCTTGGCGATGCGCATGCTTCATCTTCTTCGTTCTTTTGTTCCTTTTTGCTCCTAAGTGTCCATGCTTCCACTAAAACTTCAAATACCTGAAACTTAAAAGTTTTCATCAGATATTGAGACAAAATAAGTATTTGAGGACACTATTTCTATCAAAATAAAGCCCTAAATGAGTCCAATTTGTGGACTCATCAATTAATCAATACAAAACCCCCAATTGATAATTGACACCTTCGTGTCACTTTTTGATTTGAAATGGTTTTATTCGATAATGTTTTTAGCTATGATTAGTTAGAACTAGATTTTAATTTACTATTTGATTCTCAATTGTTAACTACTCCCTTGGGACTCGACCACAACGCTTGGTTGGGTTATATTACTACTCACGATCGTTGGCACTCGAACTGGAGGTAGAGTCTTGATAACGTGATAATCAACTACTCGAAGGGCTCTTGTTACAAGGAGCAAGGGAGAAGGTGTTGGTTGAAATACCAATTATGGTTGTGTGACTAGATAGGACTTGTTATGCTAGATTAAGATGTCATTCTTAGGAAGGATTGGTAGTGTTATTGTTATGCTCCTATGCGATGTTAGAACCCGTATAGTCAAGTTGTTAGTCCCCAAATGAGCTTATCCGAGAGTGGAAGGGGAAAGATCTATGCCATAAGTTTGGATTATGTTTTGTCTTAAGGTTAACTTTTAGGGTTGTATGTACCACCTAGTTAAGGTGAAGAAGAAGAAGGGTAAGTGTTGACAAACTTCAAAGAGTTAGTTATCTTTTAAGATTGATCTTAAGTATGGTCATTTTGAGTAGGGTGTTTAGCTAATACCTAGGTTTGATTGGTTGGTAGATCCCACTAAAGGTGATGATATGGGTTTCTTGATAAGTTTTTACCTCGGGAAAATGAGAGATTACCTGGTCTTTAAGGCTATAGGAAGAGAGGATAAGAAAGTTCCTCCAAATGGTTCTGGTATTACTTGGCTTTTGTGACTTGGTATGTTAGACCTTGATGTTGTCCTTAGTGTGAATGGGCTTCATATTTGTGTCATGACATTGAGGGTAGAACTCTACTTGACCATTTTGATTTTAGGAAGGTTTTAAAGTTTGTTGAAAAAGGGTGTTTGAGTAATACCTATATGTTTTGAGTGTATAGACTCCCCTAAAAAGGATAGAAGTGTAGTGTGAAGGTTTAGTTATGACTTTCTCCGACCTTAGAATTGAAGGAAGTGATGTTGTAAAGACTTTTTATAGGCTTACCCCCAAGTGGGGGATAATGTGCTTAGATGGTAAGGTCATTGAGTTTCCTTAATGTTTACGAATTAGGCTTGCTTGATAATATCACCTTAAGAGGTGTAGTGAGTTTGAGGAGTTTAGTCCTGGTTTGGTAGGCATATGAGACCTTGGGTGGTGTTGGTCAGGTTGCTTTTGGGCAAAAGTGCTTAAATGAGAACCTCTCTAAGTTAGAAGTACCAATTGGGATCTTAGGCCAGCAAGTTAGGAAAGTGTCTCCATGAAAATGCTAAGGAGTGGTATTTTAGTAAGGATGTTAGTTGAAGGTGCTAATTTGGAGGCCAAGGGTAAATGATATGTCCCAATATCCTTATGTTCCCCTCTATTCCTCCTCTAGCTTAAGATGATAAGTTCTCCTTGACTCATTTTATGATTTTGGATGTTATATGTGTTCTATGATTTCCTTGTCCCTTAGAGTTACTTATGTTAACCTTGGTAGGATTTGGATGCATGATAATTAGACCTCTATTAGTTTTAGAGCCCAGGTTATAATGGGTCTTAGAGATGCTTTGAGTTTATGGGAAAAGGTGATAAGTGAGGCTTTTGTAAAAAGGAGACTTACTCCCAAGGGGGAGGTCATGTGCTTGAGTAGCAACATTGATTGAGAGTCCCGATATCCTCATTTTTTCTTCCATTCCTATTCTAGCTTGAGACCAAGTGTTCCTTTTTGGGGCTTGTTCTATGTTTAGGAGTCATGAGTGTTTTAGAAATTTCCATGATCTCTTTATGTTATGTATGTTTTTGAAAGATTCTTACTTTGTATAAAATGGATTTTCATGATTTACATGTTTCTCATGTTGTTGTGCATTCTAGTATGGTGATGGCGTATTTGACTTCATGAGCTGATGTGATGAACATGCTTTGTTGTGTTTTTGATGAAATGGCACTTGGGCTCCATGTTGATTGTATTAAGCTTGCTTTTAATGAGAAAGTGTAATTCTTCCTATGACTATGTGATTAATGATGTTTGGAAGTGTTTGTGAAGGCTCACTCCCAAGGAGGGGTGGTGTGCCTAGCTAACATGGTGTTATGTGCTTATGTGTTGCCTTGACTTCCTTATATAATGCATGTTCATGAAAACTTGTGTTTTGAAAGGAAATGAGTTTATGTGAATTGTTTTCCTCATATAGTAGTGCTTTGGGTAAGAGGTGCCAATTGTACTTCATGAGAGGAATATATTAGAATGTTTTAATTTGGAGTTCAGAAATTCCTCCTTGAATGAAATGCTTTTGAGAATAAATTTCATAATGTGCTTAATGATGTTATGATGAGCATGATTTGAGTTGGAGAAGGTAATTCCTCCAATGAAATGAGAAATGTTGAAGTTATGATGCATAATGAGTTTGTAGATGTAGTTCATACTTCCTTGTATTACATTGAGTATGTTTGAGATGGAGTTGATGTTTCCTCCTAGTTTTGTGCATTGTTATGATGTTGCATGCATAATGGGCTGCTAGTATTGAGTCCTTTCCCTAAATGTGATTAAAGTGTCATATGAGGACGAATGTTCCTAAGGGCGGGGGGGATAATGTAACACCCCGTAAAAACTAGTAAGACCTAGCCAATGCTTGACGGAATCTAGTAGGCGAAACTAGAACCTCACATGTGAGTTTGAAGTTGGAAACTTGATTAAATGTTTTTAAATGGTTTCCTGAGTGAGGGTTGAGGAAGTTAGGGGTTAAACGTCAACATACGACTATAACGCCCGGAAACTAGTGAGTTGAACTAGTGTGTTGTAGAGTCTTGTAGTGGAGTTTTGGAGTGTTGTATGAAAGTTAAAACACATAGAAATGAATCCCGTACTTAGAATGATATGTTTAGGGATTAAACGTCCGGGTATGACTCCCCAAGGACCACCCAAGGGGTCCTAGAGGAGGACCTCAACACTGTCCAAAAAGCTGTCAAAATAGCTTGGACCACGAGTCCAATTGATGGACTGTCAATGGACCCATGCCACGTGGGTTGGGGTCGTGGGTCAAGTCCTGTTAAGGCCTGCAACATTTAGCCCCAGGTCCACAGGATGAACCCCCTTTGACGCCCCGTGAACCCATTCACAATCCATGGATGGGTGTTCCGTAAGTGGTGACAATTTTTGAAGTTTTTAGTTTAAGTTAGGGGTTTGGGAATTAGTTAGGTATTTAATTATTTTAGTTTAGGGTCGTTTTATACTGATTTAATAGACCTATATAAACTATTTTAAGTCATTAAAACACATTTTTATAAGTCATAACCCAAGAGCCCAAATCAAATCCCAACTTCCCTTCCCTCCAAGAATCTTCTCTCTAGAACCTCAATTGAAGACCAAGAAAGAGATCAACTAGGGCTTTAAGATGAGATTTTTTTCATACGAATTTGAGGGGATTCTAAGTCTAAGGTATGGATCCTTTTCATTCTTAGTTAGCTATCACCAAGAAGCCCCTTCAACTATGTTTTCAAATTCCCCAAATCTAGGGTTTTTAAATCTAGTCATGGGTCTTCTTCCAAAAACGAATTCAATTGTTTAATTATGGTTTATTATGATTGTTTAAGACGATTTATGGTTGTATTAATGGAGTATTGATGGGTTTTGATAATAATCTCCCTTGGACCCATGATTTCCCCTTCTTCCTAAATTGTGAACAAGAGTATGACTTGATTGATCATGTAAGCTTGTCCATTGATTATGTTTATGTTTATTAAATTGTTGAATCCTAGAATTCCACTATCTAACTTAGTAATTCTAAAAGTTAGGGTTCATCTTGATTCTTAACCTTGAAGGACAAATTGGGGATTAGATGTGAACCTCTAAGATTGATGAAATTCTTAGTGAATTGCCTTAGATTAGATCACTTAGACATGAATTGGTTATGAATGAATCTTGTAATCATGAAATAACTTGATTAGGTCTTAAGTGATGGATCATGGTAAAGTAGTATTGAGATTTAGGTTACTTGATGTTATATGTCTATAATGGAGTAAGAATGAGGTATGTAGTTAAGTTTACATGATGATCATGTGAGGTATGGCTTGAGGGTAAGGCTCTTAATATGAAAATGATTCCTAAGACTTAAATGGTAAAAGCTAATATGAATAGGTCAAGGATGTTTAGGCTTAAAGAAGGAAGCTATTATGTAGGTTGAAGTTGTATATGTCATTATTTTTCAAAGACTCCACCCACATGACTTATAATATGATCACACGAGTTTATGCATGAAATGAATGTATTACTTGAGTCATCGTTGTATCTATGTTATATATGTTGAATGCTAGATGTGTTGACTCAATGTGACTCTTAAATGCATTATATGTGTATTATGTGTGATTGTGGCATTATGTACATGCTTATGAACACTTGAGAAGGAAGTGTCTATGATGATAATGTATCTATGGGGTTGATTGAAAGATTAGTTCAAATATGCACCTTTACATACTATTATGCATGAAATGTACATGATCATGTTGATCCACTTGGAAGGTGGAGGTGCTTAGTTATTATGTATGTATGATATGTTATGACTATGGTCGTATTATTGTGTTGATTGAAAGGCTAATTCTCATGAAAACACTATGAATGATAATGTGAAAGGTTTACTCACTTATTGATGGTTCTAAAGTGAAAGGATATTCTCACTTAATGAATCTTTGAGCTATTATGATGTTTGTTGGTTTGAGTGCCTAGTGCATTCTTTCACTAACCAAAACTTAAGTAAAGACTTAATATAACTTTTAAAGGGTATTATGCTTAGCACCGTGTGGATAGGAGTATGAGATGGGTTCCTTCACGGTAGTAGTTGGGTTCCCAATACGGTGTTTCATGAGATGGAAACCTCTACATTAGTAGTTAAGGTTTCTAGTAGAAATCTCCCTATCCCATAACTATGTGCCCACATAGGTCTTAGCTAGTAGATCCACCTAAAAGATATTATGTATGTTCTACCTTAGGCAAGTAGAACACCTCTTTTCGGTGTGGGGGTAGAACACCGGATTCCATGTAGCTCACATGGTCTATTTCGGTTGAGGTAAATTTCCCTAAATGATATGAATACAAGCTATAATAAGAACATGGACTATAATTATGATTCCTTAAGAGGTACTACTTGGTATGAGTGAGGGTATGGGACTTTACTCATACATTGCACAAGTGGACTTTAAGAGGGGTTATGATTAGGTTCTCTTATGTTATGAAGACTTATGAATTATGTATGAATGATATGAATGAATGTTAAAGTTGACTTTCCTTGTTACAAGTTATGATCATGAGTGTCTCCTTACTTATGTATGTTGGTGATGGAGGAATCAAAGTAAGATATGTATGTTGTTGGTGATCTAAATGTGATACTTAGCATTTGGTAGGATTATGGGATCTCACCTTTGCATTGCACTAGTATGACTTTTGGGTTACTTATATGTTGGTATGAACTTATGTTATGCATGATCATGGTGCCCTAAAAGTGAGACTTAGTGTAGATAGGATTATGGGATCCTATCTATGCATTGCACAAGTTTAGCTTAAGGATGCTCATGTGATAGTCCTATTATGTTGATATAACCTTTTTATGTACTTATGTATGTGAACTATGTCTTGTGAAGATTGGAGTATGTATTATGTTGTGTTGGAGACTATGCTTGTAATATTGATAATATTCTTTATGTTATGATGAATTGTGCATGGTTTGTCCTGTGAGCTACATTTTCCAACTATTTCAAAGATGATGTTCAAAAGTGGCATCAAGTATGGTTTTAAACAAAATGTCCCATTTTATGCATGTTTTAAGGATTTTCTTGCATGGCTTCCATACTTAGTACATTTTGTGCTAACCCATATTTCTACATTTTCTATAAGTGTAGGCTTTGGAGATATTGGATTCCATCCTCGTGGCTAGGTTCATAGGAGATAAAGAAGAAGAAGATTGGTGAGTCCTCATTGTATTCGAGGGCTCAACCACATGTCCTTTATTGTCTTTACTTTTATGTCTTTAGAATTTTGTAAGGGACGTATCCCTGAGTTTGTGTTAAAGAGATTTAATTCTATGTTATAGATGGTTTGAGACATAGTGTAATAGACTTTATCACATTTTATAAAGACTTCGATTGTAAACAAAAGTTTTAAATTTTCCGCATTTTTCGTATGCTTTAACGTTCATGATATGCTAAGAGCTTGTATGAGACCCCTTCAGGGTCAAGTACATCGTGTTACGACTTGGGGGTGCTCTCTGGTCATGACATGGAATCCCGATATCACCCTCACCGGATAACGGATTCGTACTTTCCTAAGGTAGGACCATTGTTTTTAGCTTAACTGGATCCACTAGCTAGACCTATGTGGGCATATAGTTTAAGGGATAGTGAGATTGCTACTAGATGCCCCGCCTCAACTCACAGATGAGCATCCATCTGAAGAGATTGCTACTAGGTACCCCACCTCAACTCCCGGATGAGCACCCATCTCAAGCCATATCCACTCGGTGCTTAGCATTATTCCCCACGGAAAACATTACATTCATTACATTAGTTCATTATGGGATAAGAGATTGTTAGTAGATACCCCACCTCAACTCCCGGATGAGCATCCATCCCAAACCCAACATTCATTCATTCATTAGAAAGCTCATAGATTGAAGGATGAGAATAGCCTTTCACTTAAGAATCCCTATATTGTGAGAAAGTCCTCTCACATCATGTCATTTTAATTCATTAGAGTACAATTGAGAATAGCCTTTCAATCAACCCAGCATCATTAACATTATCTTAGAAACTACATTCATTCTTCATTCAAGTGTGTGTAAGTGAGAATAGCCTTTCACATATATCATTATCATTCATAAGTGTTAATAGAGGAATAACATTCAATCATAACACAATTACATTCTAAACATGATTATAACACTTTCATTGAGATCACACCCATATACTTCACATCATAATTTAACACAATCCTTCATGAAATTGCCCCTTAGGGCTATGAACCAACATCAACCCATAAATCCAAGATACTACAATAGATAAGGTAATTGACATGATTCACCATCCAATTCAATATAAACATAAGCAATTCAACATACTTGCATAATCAACCAATTCCCGATCTTAATTCACCACATAAGAATTTGGGGGAAAACATGGGTTCTAGGAAGAAATCATCTTAATTAATCTTTAAATCCACAATTAATTCATAATTCAATGCAATAATGCCTTTAGAAATCATTTTGAATTGAACCCATGCATAGATTGAAAACTAGGTTTTTGGGGTAACAATGTAGACTTGAAATCAACTTTGAAATTGGCTCCTTGAAAGAAGCTAAGTCAAGGATGAAGATGAGCAGACCTTTAATGGAAGAAATCCACAAAAATCCCTTGAAAAACTTGAAGCCTTGACCTTGGAAGCTTGAAGTCTTCACCTCCAATGGAGGTTCCTAGAGAGAGAACTTTTGGAGGGGAGGGGAGGGGAAGTTTGTATTTTGGGTTTTGAAATAATGAAGTCTAAAATATATTTTAATACTTAAAAAACACTTAAAATACATTAATAAACTAATTAAAACCATCCCTCAAATAAGATAGATTTAAAAGAAATTTACCAATTAGCCCTCACCTTGGCCGACTTGGACAAAAAATTAGTGCCAACCACGAAACCCCCATCCACAGACCATGGATGGGATCACGGGCCATCCTGTGCCTTCATGGTTTGTGGCTATTCCTTGGTTCTAGGGGCCATGACCTACAGAGGCCATCCACGGGGTGTGGATGGACCTATGGGGCGTGGTCCCCTTTTGTAGGTCACCAAGTTTTGGGCAGCCTTTTGATTTCAAGGGGTCTTTGGGGTTAGGCTTTAGGGTCCTTTTCAAGGACCCAAAGGGTGGTCCTTAGGGAGTCGTACCTAGACATTTAACCCCTAAACCCCTCAACCATAGCTCGGAACAACATTATACCACCTCAAACCTGACAACTACTCAAAGACACACTAGTTAGGCTCTAGTTTCACTTATTCGTTTTATGGGTCGTTACTGATGAGTCCACAAATTGGACTCATTTAGGAATTTATTTTAATGGAAATATGTCCTTGAATTCTTGTTTTATTCCAATACCTAATTAAAATACTGAAGTTTCAGGTATTTGAAGTTTTAGTGGAAGCATGGACACTTAGGCGCAAAACGGAGCAAATAGGGCTGAAAAGAACAAGAAATGGAATCCTACGGATCTCCGAGTTTAACTTAACGAGTCACCGAAATGAAATGAACCACCCTTCGTTCCAGTACGCGAAGCCTTGAAGGAAGTGGATGATGAAAAGGAGAGGAAAGAAGCAGTCGGCGAGTCGCCGATAAGTTCCGCGAAGCAGTACTGTGCCACCCAATGATCCAGAATGCAAGGATGCTAAATGCAAGACACTGAAGGCGATGAGCTAACCAAAGGGCGGATCATCGAGTTCATCGGCAATCTCGACTAATGTCGCCGAACAATCCTCCGCAGCACAATCTGTGAAAACTATAAATACTATTTAGAATTGTAGTTTTAAGAGACTATTGAGCGTGGAACAATTATTATTATTATTTTCACTTTAGAACATATTATAGCTGATATTTTTCTCTCAAGTTTGGAGAGGGTTTTGTGGAGACCTGAAGTAAGGAGTTCTTCTTCCCCAAGTTGGAAGTGGGTCTTCTCTATTCATTTCGCTTTGCTTAATTTAAGGTTTAATTTCTTATACCCAGTTGATTTCCTTATCATGTTAGGTATAATTTCTTATTTCTTGATGTGTGGCTAAAAACCCCCATTCTTGGGGTGTGATTTAGCAAGTATGGGTCGATATTCTTGTTGGGTCTTGCTTGCTAATAGGTTAGATGTATTTTAATGGTGATTTCACCTAGTGGTTGTGGTTAAATCTAAAGGGTTTGTAGTTGTAAATACAAAGCCACCCATGTGTTTTCGGCTTGCCCGAGACGGAGGTCGCAAAACCAAAACTACTAGACTGATGGCCTAAAGAGTGGGCTGACATGAGGTTCAACCCAAGAGGGCGAGCCTTAGTCCCATATCCTAACACTTAGCTCGAGAGAGTGAGTGGGGTTAGGCGTAGGTTGGTCTTCATGCGGCAAATGGGTGTCCGAGAGGAACACATTTGAAACGGGGTAAGTTGCCCGAGAGGGAACTTATTTCTATTTAAAGCTTAGCCTAGTCACTATTCTTTTGCAAATTTCCTATCGAAAGCTTGTACTCAACAATTTATCTCAACTTGTATTGTGGTCACATCCTAAGAACCTTTCCCCACACTTGATTTTCGTGTTTATTTTGCTGTTTTAGTACCTGTTACAAAACCCCCCTTTTATATTTAACACTTTTATACAAAACCTGGTGCAACAATGCCCAACACATAGTCTTCCTAACAATGTGTTCCTTCAATACTTCTACTGGAGTCTAGACTCGGTAAACAAGGGTGTAGCTGACCAACTCTCACCCAGAGGCTTAATGCAGCAACCATACAAAGTGGCAGCTCAACTCTTTGATGGTATGACAACTATCAATAGGGCGTGGTACACCCGCGAAGATCAAGTCTCACCGGTCACATTTCAACTATCTAAGGAGCAGGTTGAAAAAGACAATGAGAGAGATCAAAATATGGCCAAGATCATGACACAACTTGATATTCTATCCAAAAATGTCATGGGGGCTGGTACCCGTGGTGTCAATGCTATGGGGGTCAGGTGTGCAAATCCTGAGGAGGCAAGTTTTTACGCCTTGTATAATGAAGAGATAAACTTCCTAGCCAACCAAGGTGGTGGTTATCGATCAAATTACCCAAAGCAGGGTGGAAATCAAGGTTGGGCTAGAGATGAAGGATGGAAGGATCGAGAATGGAGAGACCAAAATCCTAATTGGAAAGATGGGGAGAAAGACAGATATGTGCATCCCCACGAACGCCAAAAGTTGAAGGACTCAGAGGGTAGTAGGTCTGAGGATATGCTTTCGCTTATCCTCAACAGAGTTAAAGGGTCAAACAAGCTGCTGAAAGGCATGAAAGAGGATGTTTCCACCCTCAGCTAGACTATTACCTCCCATTCTGTTTCAATCAAGCAGTTGGAGACCCTAATGGGTCACATCTCGTCTCACCTAAATCCGAGACAACAAGGGGGCTTTCCTAGTGACATTATGTCTAACCCCAAGGGTGAGAGTTGAAGGTGGAATAACATCGTGCCACGACGTTAACTAAGGTGTTGTTTGGGAGGCAACCCAAAACCCTTTATTGCTTTGTTTTACTTTGAGAAAATAATGGTGTGTAGTTTGTACATGTTGAAGAAAGGAAGGAGAGTGAAATAATGTATGGAGGTAAACAACAAGTCCAGTTGGTGGATCGCCGATGATATCGGTGAGCACAACTCTTTCCGCCGAGTGACTCAAGGCAATGTCAGCTGGGATTCTGTAAAACTTGACGTTCAGTAGAAAATTAATGGTGAATCACCAACCATGTCGGCGATTGCAATATAGACCGTTGTTGAGATCCTCACATGAGCTGCGAGTCATGTTACATTTGGCGAAGAGACTAGACACTTGGCGCTTCGTCGAGTGAATGAGTGTACCCAATGTACATCGCCGAATGAGCAGAAATTGGACGGTTTCTGCAGGCCATAGGTTTAAATTTTCTGGTTCATTCATTTTCTCTCATTTCTTCATCCTACCAAACTCACACCTGCACTTTAGATTTTTATTTCTTGCAAGTCTAAATTATTGTGAGTGTCAAATTGTGCGCGGATTTGGATCTCATTGCTACCTAGAACTTCGTTAGCATCTGATTCGGCACTAAAGGTTGGTGATTCAAACCCCATTTTTAATTTAGTAAAACTGTACTCATTTGCATATTGTTGATATTGGTAAGTCTTGGCTGAATCTCCGCATTGATGGCATTTCATACATCGTTGATTAACATATTTGCGTAATTGGTAGAATCCAAATCAACTGTGCTCTAATTTGAATTAATTTACTACGGGGGTGTGATACTATTATGGGTTTTATTGTGAGTTTGTGCTATAGGGGCTTTAGTTTCTTTGACTAGGGTTGAGGGGTTGAGCCTGGAAATCGCGTAGAACATAGGCGTGTTGAGTCAGTTGGCGAGCCGGGCTTAGCTCGCCAAATCACTCGGCTATTCACCTAACTGCCCTTGTCGCCTTTCATTAAAAGCAAATTTGGGTTATTTAATCTGTAATAAAAATCAGCGAGAAACCTGCTATCGCTGAATATTTTCTGTGACTCGCCGAGAGGCCATTTAATTCGCCCTTCTTGCCTGCACCCTTAGTTTCTTTATGCACAGATTTCAATAACTAACCTAAGTGAGTGAGCACGTCACCAACTAGTGTGGCAAGGTGATTATATGCGCACCATTCTCCTGCTCTGTTTAAATACTTTCTAACTTTTCCCAAAGCCTTTGTAGAAATGGGAAGATCAAAAGTTGCAGGAAGAGACATGCCACCCCGACATGTAAGAGCAAGGGATTTCAAAAGAGACGAAAAGAGAGCAGAACTGGCCAAAGAAAGAAGGGAGTAAGAAAGAAAGTGTCAGTAGGAGAATTCCCATTAATCCCGCCATTCCTTTATGGAGGCGCAGATTATACACAGCCGCGAATTCCTTCTTGGTGGCCCATGACGTGGATAGAATGGTTCAAGCTAACATCGCTGCAGAAGCTAGAACAAAGGAAAACAATGAAACCCAGAATGACAACCCGGGGGCCATTGTCGAGTTTCAGGCTAATGCAGCAGGAAACAATGCTCCGACAAATGAAGCAAGCGTGTAGACAGGATTCCCCTTCACCTCTCTCTATCTTTACTTGTCTAAACTTTTGGATACTCCTACATGCATTTGAGGACAAACGCATTTTTTTTGTGGGGTGAGGCCCACCTTTGTGTATTATGTTGATATTTGGGCTGTCTATTTTAAATTGTATTTAAATACTGCTTTTTGTGGATGCTTGAGCTTATGGCTCCTGTTGTTTTACTTGCAAAATAATTTTGACCCTTTCGGAAAAAATTCGCCACCTCTTGTGTTGAAAGTGGCTGTTCTTTTGCAAAAATTTAAATATCGGTTTCAATAAATACCGATGAATTGAATAGTGCTCTCAATTGAACAAACAAGAATGCATGGCTATGATGAGACAAAATGAAGTTACATAGACAATATGTGCACTCTTTGCATCTCGTTGTGACTAGCCATTTGTCGAATTGATTCTCTTGTAATGACCGTTGCACACTAGCGAACGTGTCTAGTCTTGTTTGACTTAAGTATCGATGCCTTGTGTGATTAGCTTACTTTGAACCTTGCATGAATAAACCTAGAATTTTCCCTGTTAGTTTGATTGATTTAGAAAGGTGTACTCTTGAGATGATCATAGGCAATTTTAAAGAGTGTGAGCCAATTTGACATATACCTCTTTTTGTGGCCTACCTATGAGCGTGTGAAACTCTCTTGAACATCCTTTGAGCCTTACCTTTCTTTGGAAGAACCTTGATAAACCCTAGACCTTACTTGATCCACTACCTATAATCCTCTTGATTTACGATTTAGTGAATAGCTAACTTAGGACAAAAGGCCTAAGTTGGGGGTGTGGTGAAAAGGAAAAGGAGAAGTCAAGAAGCGCTATAAGAAGTCCCCCTTTACCCATGTTGCAGAACAATGGAGCCCTCCATAAAAATTTAAAAAAAATATTGAAAAAGAAATTTGTGGAATAAAGTAAAAAGGATATTGGGGTTCCAAGCAATTCATGGGGAGTGAATAAATGGATGACTTAGAAGCGCTAGAAAAAGAAGTGATAAAGGAAAAGAAGGGAATGATTTAAGAATACCACATCTCACGAGGAAAAAGTCACTAAGCGTAAATTACCATACCTTTGCACTCAGCCCCATTAAAAGCCTTAGAAAGACCTTTTTAATCTTGAGTAAGCTAGATCGAAAGTCAATTGGAAAATAAGGGCAAACCTATGGGTGAAAACATGCATTGTGTTCCTCTTTTTGAGTGTGAGCGTTGTATCTAATTCCTGATCTTAAATTGACTCATATATGTGTGTGAATATGGAATTATTCTTTGTGCGAGGGGATTTAGATATTTTTGTTCAGCTTGAACTTGCACAAGTAGCAAGTATTGCGAGAATGAGAATCTTTGGTGATGGTGTGTCACAATTTGAATCTTTGAGTACACAATTGATCCTTGCATATGTAAATTGAGTCGTGTTCTGTGCATTCATAATTTAGTCTTGGGTAGCACTATTTGAGGCACCCTGTTTGAATGGTTGAACTTGAGTCTGCTTGAGGACAAGCAAAAGTTTAAGTTGGGGTGTTGAAGAGTCCACAAATTGGACTTATTTAGGGATTTATTTTAATGGAAATAGTGTCCTTGAATGATTGTTTTATCTCAATACCTGATTAAAATGCTGAAGTTTCAGGTATTTGAAGTTTTAGTGGAAGCATGGACACTTAGGCGAAAATGGAGCAAATAGGGCTGAAAAGAACAAGAAATGATATCCTGCGGATCGCCGAGTTTAACTTGGCGAGTCGCCGAAACGACATGAACCGCCATTCATTCCAGTACGCGAAGCATTGAAGGAAATGGATCAAAAGGTGAGGAAAGAAGCAGTCGCCGATAAGTTCTGCGAAGTAGTACTGTACCGCCTAATGATCCAGAATGCAAGGATGCTAAAGGCAAGACACTGAAGGCGATGAGCTGACCAAAGGTGGATCGCCGAGTTCATTGGCGATCTCGACTAATGTCACCGAACAATCCTCCGCAACACAATCTGTGAAAACTATAAATACTATTTAGAATTATAGTCTTTAGAGACTATTGAGAGTGGAACAATTATTATTATTATTTTCACTTTAGAACATATTCTAGCTGATATTTTTCTCTCAAGTTTGAAGAGGGTTTTGTGGAGACTTGAAGAAATGAGTTTTTCTTCCCCAAGTTGGAAGTGCGTCTTCTCTATTCATTTTCCTTTGCTTAATTTATGGTTTAATTTCTTATACCCAGTTGATTTCATTACCATGTTAGGTATAATTTCTTATTTCTTGATGTGTGGTTTAAAACCCCATTCTTGGGGTGTGATTTAGCAAATATGGGTTGATATTCTTGTTGGGTCTTGCTTACTGATCGGTTAGATGTATTTTAATGGTGATTTCACCTAGTGGTTGTGGTTAAATATAAAGGGTTTGTAGTTTCAAATACAAAGCCACCCATGTGTTTTCGGCTTTCCTGAGAGGGAGGTCGCGAAACCAAAACCACTAGACTGATGGCTTAAGGAGTGGGTCGACATGAGGTTCAGCCCGAGAGGGTGAGCCCTAGTCCTATATCCTAACACTCAGCTCGTGATAGTGAGTGGGGTAAGGCGTATGCTGGTCTTCATGCGGCAAATGAGTGTCCGAGAGGAACACATTTGTAACGGGGTAAGTTGCCCGAGAGGGAACTTATTTCCATTTAAAGCTTAGCCCTAGTCACTATTCTTTTGCAAATTTCCTATTGAAAGCATGTACCCAACAATTTATCTCAACCCTCGGTTGGATTACTATATTATCGATGATCATAGACACTCATACCGTAGATTAGTGTCGTTGGTCACGATAAGGATCAGTTACATTATCCCCCACTTAGGAACATTCGTTCTCGAATGACACTTAAAACACATTAAGGGGTTAGCGACTCAAGACTAGCAGAACAGCATGCATGCAACTTCATAAACAAATGTACAAAATTAGGTACGACCACCCAAGGACCACCCTAAGGGTCCTTGTGGAGGACACTAAGGCTAAAACACAACACCCCAAGGAAACCATGAGGCTTCCCAAAATAGGGTGACCTACGGAAGGGGTCCACGCCCTATAGGTCCATCCACAACCCGTGGATGGCCTCCATTAGTCAAGGGACCCCAAACCAAGCCACAACCCCAAAGAAGGATGGACATTATGTTCCGCCAACCCATCCATGGTCCGTGGCTGGGGAGCCGTCAATCACACATGTGTTTGTTGTCTTGGTTCGGCCAAGCTAGCGGTGGATTGGTAAATTCACCCCAAGTCTTTTTAAGTTCTTAGATGATCATTTTAAGTGTATTAAGGTATTTTAAGAGTATTAAAACAATAAAATACTATTTTAGATTTCAATCTTCAAATTGCCCAAATCAAAACCCCTCCCTCTCAAAATATCTTCTCTCTAAGAACTCTATCGAAGACCAAGAGGAGAGGAAGACTTAGGGCTTGAAGAGAAAGGCTAATTGAGTTGATTTTTGTGGAATTCATCTATTAAGGTATAGTGATCCTTCATCTAGGGTTAGCTTTCACACTAGAGTCAATTTCAAAGAAGTTTTCAAGTTACCCAAAACCCCTAGATTTTACTCAATTTCATGGGTTCTTGCATCAAACATTTCCAAAGGATAAATTATGATTATATTGATGTTTAATTGATTATTTAAGGTGAAAATACTCCATGAACCCATGATATCTCTCTATTACTAAAGTGTGCCTTATGAAGTGGGTTTGTTGATTTTGAATTAATGTTGATGAATTATTCCTAAATTGCTTTCAGTTATTGAATTGTATCATCATCTATGCCTAATTGTGGTGAATTGAGGATTTGTGATCGTTGCTTGAAAAGGTAAGTTTGACCTAATTACTTGTTGTAGTAGAATTGTGTTAGAGATGTTGATCCACTTGATAGGTGGATGTGTTTAATTACTATGTACATGTGATCATGGCCTTGAAGGTATAGTGTGAGTAATTGAGTATTATCATGATGTTGTATATATGAATGTGATGTGAAGCATGTGTATGATGTAAATGAATGAATTATGATCTTGTTTAGAAGCTAGTTGTGTTAGGATTGAATGTTATCTCTCTACTAACATTTGTGAATGATGGTGATTATGTGAAAGGATATTCTCACATACACACACACATGAATAAATGAATGAAGTTTAACGATAATGTTATTGATGATGAAGTACTATTTGAAATGCTATTCTTATATTATACTCTAATGAATGTTAATGACTTGTTGTGAAAGGACTTCTTCACAATAAGGGGGTTCTTAGGTGAAAGGTTATTCTCATATTTGAATCTATGAGCTTTCTAATGAATGAATGAATGTTGGGTTTGGGATCGATGCTCATTCGGTAGTTGAGACGGGGTATCTAGTAGCAATCCCTTATCCCATAATGAACTAATTTAATGACTGTAATGTACTCTATGGGGAATAATGCTAAGCACCGAGTGGATATTGATTGAGATGGGTGCTCATACGTAAGTTGAGTAGGGGCAGTTAGTAGCAATCTCTTGAGATGGATACTCATAGGTTAGTTGAGGTGGGGTATCTAGAAGCAATCTCCCTATCCCATAAACTATGTGCCAACATAAGTATAGCTAGTGGATCCACTTAAGTCTAAACAAACGATGGTCCTACTTTAGGCAAGTAGGAACCCCTTTTCCCAGTGAGGGTGACACCGGGATTCCTTGTCAAGCTCACATGGTCTATGTCGTTTAAGGCTTACCCCCATAATAATGTTAATGAACTATGGTTTCTTAGGGATATAACTTAGTATGGGTGGTGGTATGGGACGCCATCTATGCATTGCACAAGTAGGCATTTGAGGGAGGTCATAGTGTGTTCCTTTATAATGTTAATGAAATGAATGGGCTCTTCTGATGATGTGTTTGATGAAAAATGTTGATCTAATGTCTAATTAATAAAGGAAGCTAATGAATAATGTTGACTCTTAAATGCTTATATGCTTAAATGTAAAGATGCATGCTATACTTGGACTGTATTATGAGTTACTTCCTTGTCATGACTTATTGAGTATGAATGTGCCTTGTCTATGGTGACTTCAAAGGAGTACATAGTGTGAGTAGTAGTATGGGATGTTACTTGCACATTTAACAAGTATGACTTAGAGTTTTCTTAGATGTTGGTCCTAATGTGATGATGTGATTCATGTAATATTTATGTCTCTTAAATGATTTGTGTAAAGGTGAAAATGATGAATGGTAAGTTGACTTTGGGTGACCTTAAGGTGGTACCTTAGTGTGGGTGGTGGTATAGGACGCTATCCATACATTGAACAAGGTATAGCCTGAGGGTTACTTGAGGTGGAGGTTCAAGGTGAAGGTAAAGGTTTATATGTGGTTTTGTTCAAATGTGAAATATGTGACTTGTATGTTGGTTGTGACTTATATTATGCCTCTTTGTTCAAAGTTTATGAAGTTTTACTAAAATGGCATAAAAGCATGACTTTCAAACAAAATGTCCCTTTTTAAGCATGTTTTTGCATGGTCATCATACTTAGTACATTTTGTGTACTAACCCATATTCTCTTTACTCTTATGAAGTGTAGGGATTGGCACTCAATTCGAATATCCCTAGTGAAGTGCTTGGATTGCTATTCCTCCAAGACTTGGTATGTCCTCATGGATTCGAGGATAAGAATTCTATGTTTTCATTTCTCCATGTAATAGACATTTAGTTGTTTTCGATTGTAAAGGGACGTGTGCCTACTTATCTTTTGAGATTGTGTCTAAGATGTCCATGTGAGACTTAGACTTCCACTGTGTCTTTTGAAAAATGTTTCCTCATGATTTGAATCGTATGGTTTTACATAAAAAGTTTTTAATTCTTTACTATTTCTATTACATATGCGATGAATGAATGCTATGAGGCTTGTATTAGACCCTCTTCGGGGTCGAGTACGCCATGTCGCATCTGGGGTTTAGACTCGGGTCGTGATAAACATGGTATCAGAGCACAAGGTTTTGGAAATGGTTTTGTAGGGTTGCTGTCTCACAAGCCACATCTAGTAGACTCTTGTTTATCGGTGTGAGTCGCGACACATCTAGGAGATAGAGGCTATAGGACGTTAGAAAGTTACACTTCTTTCATATTCTTAAAATAGTGCCTTAGAGTTTAGCTCTATAAGTGTCCTTTTCCTAATCCTTCTCTGGTGCCTTAGAGTTTAGCTCTATAAGTGTCCTTTTCCTAATCCCTTTCTTATATTTATATGATATGAATACAAGAAGGACGCCCGTACGGAGACTGGAAGAGGAGATAGTGAATGAGGGAGTTCCTCCCCAAGGTGACCAAGCTCTTCAAGGTGACCAAGTTCCTTTAGGTAATCAAGGGAATCAAGTTCCGGTGATCCCCCTAACATGACCAATGAACAGATTAGGTCAGCTTCTCGAACCCTAGCCTAAGCCATGACAACTCAAGTGAATAGAGATGTGGGGCCTAGGGTGAATGCTAATGAGAGTACCGTGGCTTCAAGGTTGAGAGACTTTGTGAGGATAAATCCTCCTATTTTTCTTGGGTCTAAAGTGGGAGAAGGTCCCCAAGAATTCTTGGATGAAGTTTATAAGATAGTCAATGCTATGGGGGTATCTTCTAGGAAGATAGTGGAGTTGGGTTCCTATCAATTGAATGATGTGGCCCAAGTGTGGTTCACACAATGGAAAGCCAATAGGCTGGTTGAAGCGGGTCCTATAGAATGGGAGGAGTTTAAGGAAGCTTTCCTTTGGTAGGTACTTTTCCCGTGAGAAGAGGGATTGTAAGGTTGAGGAGTTTATAAACCTTAGGCAAGGTAACATTAATGTGGAGGACTATTCTTTAAAGTTTACCCTATTGTCTAAGTATGCTCCATCCTTAGTGTCCAACCCTAGAGATGAGATGAGTAGGTTGTGACCGAAATATCCGACCTAGTCAACGAAGAGTGTCATACGAAAATGCTCCATGATGACATGAATATTTCTAGGCTTATGGTGTATGCTCAATCTATTGAGGAGTCCAAACTTAAGAGGAAGAATAGAGAGTTGAAGAGAGGTAGATTCGATGAGCAAGGTCAATCTAGGTCCAAGAAGAGGTCTTACAATCAAGATTCCTCAATGGTCAACAATGATAGTGTGTCTAAACCTAAATCTCAAGGAGGGAATGGGAGTGGTTCTTCGTTTGAGAGACCTAGATGTGCCAAGTGTGGAAAGCAACAATTGGGTAAGTGTCTTGCCGACACGGATGGGTGCTTTGGGTGTGGAAAGAAGGGTCATAAGATGAGAGATTGTCCAACACTCATGGAAAAAGGAAGACAAGATAAACAAGCTTCTCTTGATGGCCCAGATGCTAATTCTCCAAAGAGAAACCATTTCTATGTGGTTCAAGCTAACAAGGACAAATGAGATAATCCGGATGAAGGTACCAGTAAGTTATAGTTCCCAATTTGTTGTGATGAGGTTCCTATGTTGTGTGTCATATTAGCCTTAGTTGGGTTTTCTCCTAAGTGGGGGATGGCATGTTGAATAGTAAGGTTGTTGAGAGTGTTGATATCCTTATCTCTTTCCTTCTATTCCTATTCAAGCTTGTGACCAAGAGTTCCTTATAACTTGTTTTATGTTTTGGAATCATGTGTGATATTGTGTTTCCATGGTCTCCTTATTTTATGCATGTTCTATTTGAATTCTTGTTTAGTTGAGAAAATGAGTTTTCAAAGTTGTGTGCCTCATGTTAATATGCATCTAAGATGAGTTGCCTAAATATTTCATGAGTTGACTTGTTGAGAATGCCTAATGTGTTTTTATGAAGAAATTGTGTAATGTGCTTTTATGAGAAAATTGCATAATATGCTTAATGATGTTGTGATGAGCATGATGTGATTTGGAGAAGGAAGTTCCTCCAATAAAATGAGAAATGTGAAGTTTTGATGCATAATGAGCTTGTAGATGTAGTTCCTACCTTCTTGTTTGCATTGAGCCTTTTTGATGTGGAGGTGATGTTTCCTCTTATTTTTATGCATTTATATTGATGTTGCATGCATGATTGTGGGCTGCTAGTCTCTAGTCGTTACCCTTTAATGTGTTTAAAGTGTCATTCGAGGACGAATGTTCCTAAGTGGGGGATAATGTAACGACTCTAAAAATGAAATAGTGAAACTAGAGCCTAAGTAGTGAGTATGTCTTGAGTTTTGAAGTCGTTTAAGGTTGTCCCAAGCCATGGTTGAGGTGTTTAGGGGTTAGACGTCAAGGTACGATCCCCCAAGGACCACCCTAAGGATCCTTGAGGAGGACCCTAAGGCTAAACCCCAAGACCCCAAGGAAACCATGAGGCTACCCAAAATGGGGTGACCTACAGAAGGGGTCCACGCCCCGTAGGTCCATCCACACCCCGTGGATGGCCTCCGTAGGTCAAGGGGCCCCAAACCAAGCCACAACCCCAAATGACGGATGGACAGTATGTCCCGTAAACCCATCCACGGTCCGTGGATGGGGAGCCGTCAATCACATTTGTGTTTGCTGTCTTTGTTCGGCCAAGCTAGGGGTCGAATGGTAAATTCACCCCAAGTCTTTTTAAGTGCTTGGACGGTTCTTTTAAGTGTATTAGGGTATTTTAAGAGTATTAAAACAATAAAATACTATTTTAGATTTCATTCTTCAAAACCCCTCCCTCTAAAAAAAATATCTTCTCTCTATAAGAACTCCACTGAAGACCAAGAGGAGAACAAGACTTAGGGATTGAAGAGGAAGGATAATTGAGTTTATTTTTGTGGAATTCATCTATTAAGGTATGGTGATCCTTCATCTAGGGTTAGCTTTCACACTAGAGTCAATTTCGAAGAAGTTTTCAAACTTTTCAAGTTTCCCAAAAACACTAGATTTTACTCAATTTCATGGGTTCTTGCATCAAACGTTTTCAAAGGATAAATTATGATTATATTGATGTTTAATTGATTATTTAAGGTGAAAATACTCCATGAACCCATGATTTCTCTCAATTCCTAAATTGTGCCTTATGAAGTGGGTTTGTTGATTATGAATGAATGTTCATGGATTATGCCAAAATTGCTTTGGGTTATTGAATTGTATCATCATCTATGCCTAATTGTGGTGAATTGTTGGTGAATTGAGGATTTGTGATCATTGCTTGAAAAGGCAAGTTTGACCTAATTACTTGTTGTAGTAGAATTGTGTTAGAGATGTTGATCCACTTGATAGGTGGATGTGTTTAATTACTATGTACATATGATCATGGCCTTGAAGGCATAATGTGAGTAATTGAGTATTATCATGATGTTGTATATATGAATGTGATGTAAAGCATGTGTGTGATCTAAATGAATGAGTTATGACCTTGTTTAGAAGCTAATTATGTTAGGATTGAATGTTATCTCTCTATTAACACTTGTGAATAATGGTGATTATGTGAAAGGCCATTCTTACATACACACACAAACATGAATGAATAAATGAAGTTTAATGATAATGTTATTGATGATGCAGTACTATTTGAAAGGCTATTCTCATATTATACTCTAATGAATGTTAATGACTTGTTATGAAAGGACTTCTTCACAATAAGGGGCTTCTTAGGTGAAAAGCTATTCTCATTATTGAATCTATGAGCTTTCGAATGAATGAATGAATGTTGGGTTTAGGATGGATGCTCATCCGGGAGTTGAGGCGGGGTATCTAGTAGCAATCCCTTATCCCATCATAAACTAATGTAATGAATGTAATGTACTCTGTGGGGAATAATGCTAAGAACCTAGTGGATATGGATTGAGATGGGTGCTCATACGTAAGTTGAGGCGTGGCACTTAGTAGCAATCTCTTGAGATGGATACTCATACATTTGTTGAGGCTGGGTATCTAGAACCCATCTCCCAATCCCATAATCTATCTGCCCACATAGGTCTAGCTAGTGGATCCACTTAAAGCTAAACAAATGATGGTCCTACCTTAGGCAAGTAGGAATCCCTTTATCCGATGAGGGTGACACCGGGATTCCACGTCAAGCTCACATGGTCTATATCGGTTAAGGCTTACCCCCATAATAATGTTAATGAACAATGGATTCTTAGGGATGTACTACTTAGTGTGGGTGGTAGTATGGGACGCCATCTATGCAATGCACAAGTAGGCATTTGAGAGAGGTCATGGTATGTTCCTTTATAATGTTAATGAACTGAATGGGCTCTTGTGATGATGTGTTTAATGTAAAATGTTGATCTAATGTCTAATGAATGAAGGTGCTCTTAATGTAATAAAGCTAATGAAGAATGTTGACTCTTAAATTCTTATATGCTTAAATGTAAAGATGCATGATGTACTTGGATTGTATTATGAGTTACTTCCTTGTCATGACTTATTGTGTATGAATGTGCCTTGTCTATGGTCACTTCAAAGGAGTACTTAGTGTGAGTAGTAGTATGGGATGCTACTTGCACATTGCACAATTATGACTTAGAGTTGTCTTAGATGTCAGTCTTAATGTGATGATATGATTCGTGTAATGCTTATGACTATTACATGCTTTATTGTGTAAAGATGGAAATGATGAATGGTAAGCTCACTTTGGGTGACCTTAAGGTGGTACCTTAGTGTGGGTGGTGGTATGGGATGCTATCTATACATTGCACAAGGTATAGCTTGAAGGTTACTTGAGGAGGAGGCTCAAGGTTAAGGTAAATGTTTATATGTGGTTTTGTTCAAATGTTATATATGTGACTTGTATGTTGGTTGTGACTTATATTATGCCTCTTTGTTCAATGTTCATGAAGTTTTACTAAAATGGCATAAAATCATGACTTTCAAACAAAATGTCCCCTTTTAAGCATGTTTTTGCATGGTCATCATACTTAGTACATTTTGTGCGCTAACCCATATCTTCTTTACTCTTATGAAGTGTAGGGATTGGTACTCAATTCGAACCTCCCTAGTGAAATGCTTGGATTGTTATTCCTCCAAGACTTGGTATGTCCTCATGGATTCGAGGACAAGAACTCTATGTTTTCATTTCTCCATGTAATAGACATTTATTAGTTTTAGATTGTAAAGGGTCGTGTCCCTACTTATGTTTTGAGATTATGTCTACGATGGCCATGTGAGACTTAGACTTCTGTTGTGTCTTTTGAATAATGTTTCATTATAATTTGACTCGTATGGTTTTACATAAAAAGTTTTTAATTCTTTACTATTTCAATTACCCTATGCGATGAATGAATACTATGAGACTTGTTTCAGACCCCCTTCAGGGTTGAATACACCGTGTCGCATCCGGGGTCTAGACTCGGGTCGTGACAGCATCCCATACTACTACTCACACTAAGTACTCCTTTGAAGTCACCATAGTAAAGGCACATTCATACACAATAAGTCTTAACAAGGAAGTACCTCATAATACAATCCAGGTATCGCATGCATCATCTCATTTAAGCATATAAGTCAACATTCTTCATTATCTTCTTTACATTAAGAGCACCTTCATTCATTAAACACTAGATCAACATTATTCATTAACACATCATCATAAGAGCACATTCATTACACTTAACAATATAAGGGAACACACCACAACCTCTCTCAAAGCCTACTTGTGCAATACATAGATGGCGTCCCATACCACCACCCACACTAAGTAGTGCATTATTAAGAAGCCATAGATAACTAACATTCTTTGTGGGGGCAAGCCTTAATCGACATAGACCATGTGAGCGATTCATGGAATCCCAGTGTCACCCTCACCGGATAAGGGATTCATACTTGCCTAAGGTAGGACCATTTTTTTAGCTTAAGTGGATCCATTAACTAGACCTATGTGGGAACATAGTTTAAGGGATAGGGAGATTGCTACTATATGCCCCGCCTCAACTCACAGATGAGCATCCATCTCAAAAGATTGCTACTAGGTACCACCTCAACTCCCGGATGAGCACCAATCTCAAGCCATATCCACTCGGTGCTTAGCATTATTCCCCATGGAATACATTACATTCATTACATTAGTTCATTATGGGATAAGAGATTTTTACCAGATACCCTGCCTCAACTCCCGGAGGAGCATCCATCCCAAACCCAACATTCATTCATTCATTGGAAAGCGCATAGATTCAAAGATGAGAATATCCTTTCACCTAAGAATCCCCATATTGTGAGAAAGTCCTCTCACAACATGTCATTATCAATCATTAGAGTACAATTGAGAATAGCCCTTCAATCAACCCATCATCATTAACATTATCTTAGTAACTACATTCATTGTTCATTCAAGTGTGTGTGTATGTGAGAATAGATTCACATATATAAGTGTTAATAGAGGAATAACATTTAATATATAATGTAAATAATATAATATTTAATAACATTTAATAATATAACTTTCACATATATCATCATCATTCATAACACAAATACATTCTAAACATGATTATAACACTTTCATTGAGATCACACAGATATACTTCAGATTATAATCATACATAATCCTTCATGAAATTACCCCTTATCGATATTAACCAACATCAACCCATAAATCCAAGATACTACAATAGATAAGGTAATTGACATGATTCATCATCCAATTCAATATAAATATATGCAATTCAACATACTTGCATAATCAACCAATTCCCAATCTCAATTCACCACATAAAATTTGGGGAAAAACATGGGTTCTAGGAAGAAATAATCTTAATTCATCTTTAAATCCATAATTCAAGGCAATAATGCCTTTATAAATCGTTTTGAATCGAACCCATGCATAGATTAAATACTAGGTTTTTGGGGTAACAATGGAGACTTCAAAATCAACTTTGAAATTGGCTGGTTGAAAGAAAGTAAGTCAAGGATGAAGACCAGCATACCTTTAATGGAAGAATTCCACGAAAATCCCTTGAAAAACATGAAGTCTTGACCTTGGAAGCATGAAGTCTTCACCTCCAATGGAGGTTTCTAGAGAGAGAACTTTTGGAGGGAAGGGGAGGTTTGTATTTTGGGTTTTGAAATAATGAAGTCTAAAATGTGTTTTAATACTTTAAAAACCCTTAAAATACATTAATAAACTAATTTAAACCGTCTCCCAACTAAAATAGACTTGAAAGCAATTTACCAATTAACCCACCTTGGCCAACTTGGACAGAAAACTTGTGCCAACCACGAAACCCCTATCCACGGACCATGGATGGGACCACGGGCCTTCCTGTTCCCTCGTGGTTTGTGGTTGTGGCTTGATTTTTGGTCGCCATGACCTACGGAGGCCATCCACGGGGTGTGGATGGACCTACGGGGCATGGTCCCGTTCCGTAGGTCACCAAGGTTTGGGCAACCTTTTGGTCTCAAGGGGTCTTGGGGGTTAGGCTTTTGGGTCCTCTTCAAGGACCCTTAGGGTGGTCCTTGGGGAGTCGTACCTTGACGTTTAACCCCTAAATCCCTGAAACATAGCTTGGGACAACATTATACCACCATAAACCTCACAACTACTACAAGACACACTAGTTAGGCTCTAGTTTCACTTATTTTACGGGTCGTTACATTATCCCCCACTTAGGAACATTTGTCCTCGAATGACACTTAAAATATTTTAAGGCATTAATGACTCAAGACTAGGAGCCCATCATGCAGGCAACTTCAGAAACAAATGCACAAAATTATGAGGAAACCTCAACTCCACATTAACAAGCTTAAAGCAAAACAAGAAGGTAGGAACTACTTCTACAAACTCATTATGCAACATAAATTCAACATTTCTCTTTACATTGGAGGTATTACCTTCTCCAACTTATATCATACTCATCACAACATCATTATGCATATTATGTAATTTCTTCATAAAAGCACATTAGGCATGTTCAATATTTACATCATGATGCATATATACAACTCATACTAAATGCATATCAACAAGAGGAACATAATTCATATAAACTCATTCTATCATTTAAACACAAACTTATCAAGAACTTGCATAACATAAGGAGACCATGGAAACACATAATCACACATGACTCCAAAACGTGAAACAAGCTACAAGGAACTCTTGGTCTCAAGCTCGAATAAGAATAGAAGGAAAGAGATAAGGATATCGGAACACTCAACAACCTTACTATGCAACATACTATACCACACTTAGGAGAAAACCCATCTAAGGCTAACATGAAAACAACATAAGAACCTCAATACAACATTCACAACCATAAGGAACTATCACTTACCGGTACCTTCATCTGGATTAGCCCCTTTGTCCTTGTTAGCTTGAAGAGTATAGAAACGGTTCCACTTGGGAACATCAAGATCCGAGCCATTAAGAGAAGCTTGTTTGGTCTCTCTCCCTTTTGCCGAGAGTGTTGGGAAATCTCTTATCTTATGACCCTTCTTTCCACACCCAAAGCACCCATCCGTTTCGGCAAGGCACTTACCCAAATGTCGCTTCCCACACTTGGCACATATAGATCTTTCAAAAGAAGAACCACTTCCATTCCCTCCTTGATATTGAGGGTTAGACACCCTATCATTGTTGACCATAGGAGAATCTTGGTTTTAAAGCCTCTTTTTGGATCTTGGTTGACTTTATTCATCGAACCTAGACCTCTTCATCTCCCTATTTTTTCTCTCAAGTTTGGACTCCTCGATAGATTGAGCATACACAAAAAGTCTAGAAATGTTCATGTCATCATGGAGCATCTCCGTATGGCACTGTTCCTTAACTAGGTCGGATACACTGGTCACAAACCTACTCATCTCATCTCTAAGGTTGGACACCAAAGATGGAGCATACTTAGACAATAGGTTAAACTTTAAGGAATACTCTTCTACACTCATGCTACCTGGCATAAGGTTTATAAACTCCTCCACCGTGATCTCCCTCCTCTCATGGGGAAAGTACTGCTCAAGGAACGCTTTCTTAAACTCTTCCCATTTTATAGAACCCGCTCCTATAGGCCTATTGATTTTCCATCGAGTGAACCAAATTTGGGCAACATCTTTCAATCGGTAGGAAACTAGTTCCGCTTTTTCTCTCAAAGTCACCCCCATAACATTGATTATCTTATACACCTCATCCAAAAACTCTTGGGGATCCTCTCCCACCTTGGAATCAAGAAAAACCGAAGGGTTAAACCTCACAAAGTCTCTCAACCTAGAAGCAATAGTACTCTCCCAAGCATTCACCCTAGGCCCCAAATCCCGATTAACTTGGGCCTTCATAGATTGAGTTAAGGTTAGAAAAGCTGACCTAATCTTTTCATTAGTCATATATGGAGCACCAACCAGAACTTGATTGCCTTGAGCAAATTGGCCACCTTGAGGACCTTGGGGATCTTGGGGAGGAACTCCCACATCTACAATCTCTTCTTCCACTCTCCTTGCGGTAGTCCTTCTTGTATTCATATCCTATAAACACAAGAGAAGTATTAGGAAAAGGACACGTATAGAACTAAACTCTAAGGCACAACTTCAAGAATATGAAAGAAGTGTAACTGCCTAATGTCATATAGCCTCTCGCTCATAGATGTGTCGCGACTCACACCGATGAAGAAGACTCTACTAGACGTGGCTTATGACATATCAATACTAAGATAATTCCCAAAACCTTGTGCTCTAATACCATGCTTGTCACGACTCGGGGATACCCCTAGAAGCGACACGACTACTTGACCCCAAAGAGGTCTCATACAAGCCTCATATCATTTTTATTGCATAAGATAATTAGAAATAGTGCGGAATTTTAAACCTTTCATTTATAAATCCAACAATCAAAAACATTAAAAGCAAGCGGAAGTCTATCGTCTCACATGGCCATCAAAACAACATACTTGAAACAAAATAGGGTCACAACCCTTTACAATCGAAGACTAACAAATCTCTAATACATGAAGAAAAAAAAGGAAACATCAACTACTTTTCCTCGATCTATGAGGACATACCACTTAGTCTTAGGCAACTCAAATTCAAGTTTCACTAGAGAAAACCACTCAAATGCCGAAACCTACACGTCTAGTAAATATAGAAGAATGGGTTAGCACAATTAAGTACTAAGTATGATAACCATGCAAAACCATGGTTAAAACATACATTTTATTTGAAAGTCATGATATATACCATTTTGATAAAACCTTCATGAACATAAACAAAAGAGGCATATTATAAGACATAATCAACATACAAGTAATTTAACCATATTAGAAACATAATCAACATATAAGTCACTTAATCCACAATAGAACTCAATCACCATATGAACCATTACCTTCACATTAATCCTTCACCTCAAGTAACCCTCAAACTATACTTTGTGCAATGTATGAATAGCGTCCATACCACTATCCACACCAAGTACCACCTCAAGGTCACCAAAAGTAAACTTACCATTCAACCTTTGCATCTTCATGCAACACTCATACATAAGAGACATAAACATTACATAAGTCATATCATCACATAAGGACCATCACCTAAGACAACTCTAAGTCATTCTTGTGCAATGTGCAAGTAGCATCCCATACTACTACTCACACTAAGTACTCTTTTGAAGTCACCATAGACAAGGCACATTCATATACAATATGTCTTAACAAGGAAGTAACTCGTAATACAATCCAACTATAGCATGCATCATCTCATTTAAGCATATAAGTCAACATTCTTCATTAGCTTCATTACATTAAGAGCACCTTCATTCATTAAACATTAGATTAACATTCTTGATTAACACATCCTCATAAGAGCACATTTATTACACTTAACATTATAAAGGAACACACCACAACCTCTCTCAAAACCTACTTGTGCAATGCATAAATGGTGTCCCATACCACCACCAACAATAAGTAGTGCATTCTTAAGAAGCCATACTTTATTAACATTCTTTGTGGGGGTAAGCCTTAACCGACATAGAACATGTGAGCAATTCATGGAATCCCGGTGTCATCCTCATCGGATAAGGGATTCGTACTTGCCTAAGGTAGGACCATTGTTTTTAGCTTAAGTGGATCCACAAACTAGACCTATGTGGTCACATTATTTAAGGATAGAGAGATTGCTACTAGATGCCCCGCCTCAACTCACATATGAGTATCCATCTCAAAAGATTGCTACTAGGTACCCTGCCTCAACTCCCGAATGAGCACCTATCTCAAGCCATATCAACTCGGTACTTACCATTACTCCCCATGGAATACATTATATTAATTACATTAGTTCATTATGGGATATGAGCTTGTTACTAGATACCCTACCTCAACTCCCGGATGAACATCCATCCATAACCCAACATTCATTCATTCATTGGAAAACTCATAGATTCAAAGATAAGAATAGCCTTTCACCTAAGAATCCCCTTATTATGAGAATGTCCTCTTACAACATGTCATTATCATTCATTAGAGTACAATTGAGAATAGCCTTTCAATCAACCCATCACCATTAACATTATCTTAGAAACTACATTCATTCTTCATTCAAAAGTGTGTGTATGTGAGTATAGTCTTTCACATATATCATCATCATTCATAAGTGTTAATAGAGGAATAACATTCAATCATAACACAATTACATTCTAAACATGATTATAACACTTTCACTGAGATCACACACATATACTTCACATCATAATCATACATAATCCTCCATGAAATTTCCCCTTAGGGGTATGAACCAACATCAATATATAAATCCAAGAAACTACATTAGATAAGGTAATTGACATGATTCATCATCTAATTCAATATAAACATAAGCAATTCAACATACTTGCATAATAAACCATTTCCCAATCTCAATTCACCACATAATAATTTGGGGGAAAACATGGGTTCTAGGAAGAAATCATCTTAATTCATCTTTAAATCCACAATTCATTCATAAGTCAATGCAATAATTCCTTTAGAAATGGTTTTGAACTAAACCCATGCATAGATTGAAAACTAGGTTTTTGGGGTAACAATGGAGACTTGAAATCAACTTTGAAATTGACTCCTTGAAAGAAACTAAGTCAAGGATGAAGACCACCATACCTTTAATGGTAGAAATCCACGAAAATCCATTGAAAACCTTGAAGTCTTGACCTTGGAAGCTTGAAGTCTTCACCTCCAATGGAGATTTCTAGAGATTGAACTTCTGGAGGGGAGGAAAGGTTTGTATTTTGGGTTTTGAAATAATGAAGTCTAAAATATGTTTTAATACTTCAAAAACCCTTAAAATATATTGATAAACTAATTAAAACCGTTCGCCTACTAAAATAGATTTAAAAGGAGTTTACCAATTAGCCCTCACCTTGGTCGACTTGGACAGAAAACTGGTGCCAACCACGAAACCCCCACCCACGGACCTTGAATGGGACCACGGGTGGTCCTGTGCCCTCATGGTTTGTGGTTGTTGCTTGGTTTTTGGGGCCATGACCTAATAAGGCCATCCACGGGGTGTGGATGGACCTACGGAGCGTGGTTCCCTTCCGTAGGTCACCAAGTTTTGGGCAGCCTTTTAGTTTCAAGGGGTCTTGGGCGTTAGGCTTTAGGGTCCTCCTCAAGGACCCTTAGGGTGGTCCTTGGGGTGTCGTACCTTGAAGTTTAACCCCTAAAACCCTCCACAGCTTGGGACAACATTATACCACGTCAAACCTCACAACTACTCCAAGACACACTAGTTAGGCTCTAGTTTAACTTATTGGTTTATGGGTCGTTCATTATCCCGCACTTAGGAACATTCGTCCTCGAATGACACTTTAAACACATTAAGGGGTTAACGACTCTAGACTAGCATCCCATCATGCATGCAACTTCATAAACAAATGAACAAAATTAGGCGGAAACCTCAACACCACATCAACAAGCTCAAAGCAAAACAAGATGGTAGGAACTACTTCTACAAACTCATTATGCAACATAACTACAACATTTCTCATTACATTGGAGGCATTACCTTCTCCAACTCATATCATACTCATCACAACATCATTAAGCACATTATATAATTTCTTCATAAAAGAACATTAGGCATGTTCAACATTTACCTCATGAAGCATATAGACAACTCATACTAAATGCATATCAACAAGAGGAACATAATTCATATAAATTCATTCTCTCATTTAAACATAAACTCATCAAGAACTTGCATAACATAAGGAGACCATGGAAACACATAATCACACATGACTGCTAAACATGAAACAAGCTACAAGGAACTCTTGGTCTCAAGCTCGAATAAGAATAGAAGGAATGAGATAAGAATATCGGAGCTCTCAACAACCTTACTATTCAACATACTATCCCTCACATAGGAGAAAACTTATCTAAGGCTAACATGAAAACAACATAAGAACCTCAATACAACATTCAAAACCATAAGGAACTATCACTTACCGATAGCTTCATCCGGATTAGCCCCTTTATCCTTGTTAGCTTAAAGAGTATAGAAACGGTCTCACTTCGGAACATCAAGATCCAGGCCATTAAAAGAAGATTTATTGGTCTCTCTCCCTTTTGCCGAGAGTGTTGTTCAATCTCTCATCTTATGAACCTTCTTTCCACACCCAAATCACCCATCTGTGTCGGCAGGGCACATTCCCAAATGTTGCTTCCCACACTTGGCACATATAGATCTTTCAAAAGAAGAACCACTTCCATTGCCTCCTTGAGATTTATGGTTAGACACCCTATCATTGTTGACCATAGGATAATCTTGGTTGTAAAGCCTCTTTTTCAACCTTGTTGAATTTGTTATTCAGACCTAGACCTCTTCATCTCCCTAATTTTTTTTCTCAAGTTTGGACTCCTCGATAGATTGAACATACACAACAAGAATTGAAATGTTCATGTCATCATGGAGAATCCCCGTACGACACTCTTCCTTAACTAGGTCGGATACACCGATCAAAAACCTAGTCATCTCATCTCTAGGGTTGGACACCAAAGAAGGAGCATACTTAGACAATAGGGTAAACTTCAAGGAGTACTCCTCCACACTAATGTTAGCTTGCTTAAGGTTTATAAACTCCTCCATCTTGACCTCCCTCCTCTCACGGCGAAAGTACTTCTCAAGGAATGCTTTCTTATACTCCTCCCATTCTATAGGACCCGCTCTTATAGGCCTATTGCTTTTCCATTGAGTGAACCAAATTTGGGCAACATCTTTCAATTGGTAGGAAACTAGTTCCGCTTTTTCTCTATAAGTCACCCCCATAGCATTGACTATCTTATACACCTCATCCAAAAACTCTTAGGGATTCTCTCCCACCTTGGAACCAAGAAAACCTGGAGGGTTAAACCTCACAAAGTCTCTCAACCTAGAAGCAATAGTACTCTCCAAAGCATTCACCCTACGCCCTATATCCCGATTAACTTGGGTCGTCATAGCTTTAGCTAAGGTTAGAAAAGCCGACCTAATCTCTTCATTAGTCATATCCAGTGCATCAACCGGAACTTGATTGCCTTGAGGAACTTTGCCACCTTGAGGACCTTGCGGATCCTGGGGAGGAACTCTCTCATCTACAATCTCTTCTTCCACTCTCCTTGCGGAAGTCCTTCTTGTATTCATATCCTATAAACACAAGAGAAGAATTAAGAAAAGGACACTTATAGAACTAAACTCTAAGGCACGACTTCAAGAATATGAAAGAAGTGTAACTCCCTAACGTCCTATAGCCTCTCGCTCATTGATGTATCGCGACTCACACCGATGAACAAGACTCTACTAGATGTGGCTTGTGAGACATGAATCCTAAGACCATTCCCAAAACCTTGTGCTCTGATACCATATTTGTTACTACCCGAGGTTACCCCCTAGAAGCGACACGACCTACTTGACCCCAAAAGGGTCTCATACTAGCCTCATATCATTTTTATTTCATAAGATACTTAAAAATAGTGCGGAATTTAAAACTTTTCTTTGATAAAGCCAACAATCAAAAACATTAAAAGCAAGCGGAAGTCTATCGTCTCACATGGCCATCTAAACAACATACTTGAAATAAAATAGGGTCACGGCCCTTTACAATCGAAGACTAAAAAATGTCTATTACATGAAAAGAAAGGAAACATCAACTACTTGTCCTCGATCTATGAGGACATACCACTTAGTCTTGGGGAACTCAAATACAAGCTTCACTAGAGAAAACCACTAAAATGCCGGAAACTACACTTGTAGTAAATATAGAAGAATGGGTTAGCACAACCAAGTACTAAGTGTGATATCTATGCAAAAACATGCTTCAAACGGACATTTTATTTGAAAGTCATGTTATATGCCATTTTGATAAAAACCTTCATGAACATAAACATAAGAGGCATAGTATAAGACATAATCAACATACAAGTCATTTAACCATATTAGAAACATAATCAACATATAAGTCACTTAATCCACATTAGAACTCAATAACCATATGAGCCATTACCTTCACATTAAGCCTTCACCTCAAGTATCCCTCAAGCTATACTTTGTGCAATGTATGAATAGCATCTCATACCACTATCCACACCAAGTACCACCACAAGTTCACCAAGAGTGAACTTACCATTCAACCTTTGTATCTTCATGCAACACTCATACTTAAGAGACATAAACATTACGTAAGTCATATCATCACATAAGGACCATCACCTAAAATAACTCTAAGTAATACTTGTGCAATGTGCAAGTAGCATCACATACTACTACTCACACTAAGTACTCATTTGAAGTCACCATAGGCAAGGCACATTCATATACAATAAGTCTTAACAAGGAAGTAACTCATAATACTATCCAAGTATAGCATGCTTCATCTCATTTAAGCATATAAGTCAACAATTTTCATTAGCTTCATTACATTAAGAGCACCTTGATTCATTAAACATTAGATCAACATTCTTCATTAACACATCATCATAAGAGCACATTCATTACACTAAACATTATAAAGGAACACATCACAACCTCTCTCAAATCCTACTAGTGCAATGCATAGATGGCGTCACATACCACCACCCACACTAAGCAGTGCATTCTTAAGAATCCATAGTTCATTAACATTCTTTGTGGGGGTAAGCCTTAACCGACATAGACCATGTGAGCAATGCATGGAATCCCGGTGTCACCCTGAACGGATAAGGGATTCCCACTTGCCGAAGGTAGGACCATTATTTTTGGCTTAAGTGGATCCAATAGATAGACCTATGTGGGCATATAGTTTAAGGGATATGGAGATTGCTACTAGATTCCCCACCTCAAATCATAGATGAGCATTTATCTCAAGAGATTGCTACTAGGTACCCCACCTCAACCACCGGATGAGCACCCATCTCAAGCCATATCCACTCGGTGCTTAGCATTATTCCCAACGGAATACATTACATTCATTACATTAAATCATTATGGGATAAGATATTGTTCCTAGATACCCCCGCCTAAACTCCCGGATGAGCATCCATCCCAAACCCAACATTCATTGATTCACTGGAAAGCTCATAGATTCAAATATGAGAATAGCCTTTCACCTAAGAATCCCCATATTGTGAAAAAGACCTTTCACAACATGTCATTATCATTCATTAGAGTACAATTGAGAATAGCCTTTCAATCAACCCATCATCATTAACATTATCTTAGAAACTACATTCATTCTTCATTCAAGTGTGTGTGTTTGTGAGAATAGCCTTTCACACATATCATCATCATTCATAAGTGTTAAGAGGAATACCATTCATTCATAACACAATTACATTCTAAACATGATTATAACACTTTCATTGAGATCACACATATATACTTCACATCATAATCATACATATTCCTTCATGAAATATCCCCTTAGGGCTATGAACCAACATCAACCCATAAATCCAAGATACTACAATAGATAAGGTAATTTACATGATTCATAATACGATTCAATAGAAACATAAGCAATTCAACATACTTTCATAATCAACCAATTCTCAATCTCAGTTCACCACAAAAGAATTTGGGGGAAAACATGGGTTCTAGGAATAAATCATCTTAATTCATCTTTAAATCCACAATTCATCATAATTCAATGTAAAGCCTTTAGAAATTGTTTTGAATCGAACCCATGCATAGATTGAAAACTAGCTTTTTGGGGTAACATTGGAGACTTGAAATCAACTTTGAAATTGGCTCCTTGAAAGAAACTAAGTCAAGGATGAAGACCACCATACTTTAATGGAAGAAATCCACGAAAATACCTTGAAAAACTTGAAGTCTTGACCTTGGAAGCTTGAAGTGTTTAGCTCCAATGGAGGTTTCTAGAGAGAGAACTTTTGGAGGGGAGGGGAGGTTTGTATTTTGGGTTTTGAAATAATGAAGTCTAAAATTTGTTTTAATACTTTTAAAAACCTTAAAATACATTAATAAACTAACTAAAACCATCCCCCAATCAAATAGACTTAAAAGCAATTTACCAATTAGCCCTCACCTTTGCCGACTTGGACAGAAAACTGGTATCAACCACGAAACCCTCCATCCACGGACCGTGGATGGGACCATGGGCCGTCCTGTTCCTTCATGGTTTGGTTTTAGGGTCCATGACTTACGGAGGCCATCCACGGGGCGTGGATGGACCTACGGGGCGTGGTCCCCTTCCGTACTTCACCATGTTTTGGGCAGCCTTTTGGTTTCAAGGGGTCTTGGGGCTTAGGTTTTAGGGTCCTCCTCAAGGACCCTTAGGGTGGTCCTTGGGGAATCGAACCTTGACGTTTAACCGCTAAACCCCTCAACCATTGCCCGGGACAACATTATACAACCTCAAACCTTACAACTACTCTAAGACACACTAGTTAGTCTCTAGTTTCACTTATTTGTTTTACGGGTCGTTACACAATATAAGCTCAAACCTTCTCAAAAGCGTACATCGCTGCCAATGGGTCTTGCTCAGTCACCATGTTATTATTCTGAGCCATATTCAATGTCTTTCTTGAAAAATACACCAGGTGAAATAATTTCTTCTTTAGTTGGTAAAGAAACGTACAAGGCTGTACCACTCGCATCCCATATAATCTCAAATGGAAGACTCCAATCTAGAGCAACAATGAAAGGGGCTAACACAAGTTTCTCCATTAGACAAGAGAAATCCTTCAAACAAGTATCATCGAATTCAAAAACACTCTCCTTCTCTAGTAACCTACAATGTGGAAAAGCAACATTGGAGAAATTTTTAATGAAACTATGGTGGAACCCCATATGTTCTAGAAAACTTTTGACTCCTTTAACCGAAATATGGAGTGACAATCTTGAAATAACCTCCACTTTTGCTTGATCCACTTGAATCCCTATTCCTGAGATCTTATGCCCTAGGACAACTCCTTCCTTTATCATAAAGTGGCATTTTCCCAATCAAGCACAAGATTCATTTCCACACACCTTTGCATACCTTTCTCAAGTGATCCAGGCAAGCCTTAAATGTATCACTGACTATGGAAAAATCATCAATGAAGATCTCCATCGTATCCTCCACCATATAGACAAAAATAGAAAATATACACCTTTGTAAAGTAGTTGGAGGATTGCATAACCTAAAGGTCTTTCTCTAGAATGGAAAGGTACCATAGGAAAAGTGAACGTCATATTTTCTTGGACTTTTGGAGCAACGAAAATCTTATACTACCCTGAGTAACCATCTAGAAAACAATGCCAATCATGAACCACAAGTCTATCAAGCATATGATCTATAAACAATATGGAGAATTGATCATTTTAAGTTGATGCATTCATATTTTGGTAATCCATGCAAACACACCACCCTGTTATCGGTCTCATAGGCACAAACACATTTCTTTCATTAGGTAAAACAATCATTCCCCCCTTTTTGGTACACATTGGATGGGGCTAACCAACTTCTATTTAAAATAGGGTAAACCCCTCACACATCGAGCCACTTGATTATTTCATTTTTTACTACCTCTTTCATGGGAATATTTAACCTTCTTTGGTGCTCAATGCATGGCTTACAATCATTAACCAGTTGTATCTTGTGCATGCATATGCCTGGTTGAATCCCTACAATATCGACAATTGTCCATCCAAATTCCTTTATGAACTTTTTTAACACTCCAATCAATATATAAATTTGTCCTTCTAATAGTTTAGCGGCAACAATCATCGGCTAGGTGTTGTTTCACCCCAAGAACACTTATGAAAGATTGGAAGGCAAGACTTGAAATTCTAATCCTAGAGGTTCTTTAATTGATGGTTTGGCGGGTGGGCTCTCTTGGTTCTTCAAGTAGCTATCAAATCTTTTGGAAGTGGATTAAAAGGAACCCAAACCCTCAAGTACAACAACTACTTCATCATAGTCTTGAATTTCTTCCCCATCGTAGTTTAATAATACGACTGTCAAAGATTCCCCAAGGCATGTAACTTCGCCAATACTAGGAACCACTTTATCAATAACATCAATCAAAAATACAACATGTATCTCGCTTAGTTGCTTTATAGATTTGCAAACATTAAAGTTAACTTATTCATCGTTTATCCTAAACTTTAATTCTACACTCTCCACATCTATAGGGCTCTTCCGGTGGCCAAGAGCGGTCTACCCAAGGTAATAGGAATTTCAGCATCAATCTCACAATCAAGGATAACAAAGTTGGCGGAGAATATAAACATGTCTACTTTTTTGTGGATATCAAAGAGAACACCCAATAGTGTTTTGATTGACCTATCCGTCATTAAGAGATACATTGTAGGTCGCTTCGGAGAATCCAAGCCAAGCTTCTTGAAAATAACAATTGCATCAAATTAGTGCTTTCTCCTAGATCACACAATTCCTTGAAAAATTGGTACATCCCTATAGTACAAGAGATAGTAAAAACTCCCAGGTCATCCTTCTTGACAACTACATTCCTTGACATGATTGCACTAAAACTATGTGATATCTCAATTGTCTCAAAATACATACTCATCTTTTTGGTCACCAAATATTTCATGAACTTTGCATACCCGAGCATCTCTATTAACGCCTCAACCAATGAAATATTCACCTAAAGGGTTTAAACATTAACAGGAACTTTTTGAACTTTTTATCACCTTCTTTCTTCTTTAGCCATAGAGGAAAAACAAGATTCACTTTGATTGACACTTACAAGTTACTCGATGAAGTAGCAACATCCCCTACTTTTACACTACAATCACACCCAACATTGACATCACTAGCATCATTTGCAACCATTATAGGAATATCGTCTTCCACCTCGATTGGCAGTTCTTCATAAATGGGAACTTTAGCTTTTCCCAAATTGTCACTACCACGTAATTTGTTACTACAACACTCCAAATCTTCTTGCCACTTCGAGTTACAATAGACATACATTTAGCATAATTCTTTTGATTGGTCACGAAATCACTAGGAAGTCCACCTTTATGTCTCAGATTCAAGTGGGCAGAGATTTGCCCCATTAGTTCTTTGAGTTGTTTGATGCAGACAAAGTGAGAAGTAACTGTTTGATTTAGAGAAGAGAAGGCAATCTTCATTTTCTTATGGAATTTGTCGGACCCTTTCATTTTGTTGAGAATGGGGACTAACATGTCCTAGGTATGAAAACTTTTCGGGTCGCCATTTGGTTATTTCGGCTTGTTTTCTATCATAAGGAGGCACATATAAATCTCTCTCTCCTTCAATATGTTCTCTCCATCAATTTTCTCTATCATGATAACCTCTCTCCATATCTATGATACTCCCATCATGATCCTTGTTCCAACCTTGATTTCCACCCAACCTTGGATGGCTCGGACAAGAACCCTCGGTTTGGTTTGTCAAGAATTGAACTTCTTCATTTTTCATAGGTTCAAACTGTTCATTTTCGGGAAACTTTTCACCACGTACACCTACAACAGTCACACACTTAGTACCACCTCCGTAGAAATGTTTTGTCAAAAGATCCATTTGAGTCATTATGTTTGCCATGTTCTCATCCCTTTATTGATCCTTCAACCTTTGATCTTTAGAAATTGAAGATCAGATAGGACCCCTTTCATCCTCTCTTGTGTGCCAATCACAATTTATCTTAGCTATTTGATCAAGTAACACAAAGGAAACAAAAAAGGCTTGACGTAAAATTGTACCACTAATAAGTTGATCAGATACACCTTTGTTGACCATATCAAGACACCTATAGAGAGAAAATGATCAAAATGGTCCTTAATATTTGGGTAATACTTTATTTTGGTCCTTAATGCATTTCACTTGATTGAAATTGTCCTTAATATATAATTAAGATGTTCAATGTGGTCCTTAATATATTTCACTTGATTGAAATGTTTCTTAATGTATAACAAAAGGTGTTCATTTTGGTCCTTTACCATAAACTTAATATATTTGTCAAAAAAAAGTCAAATTAAAATTATGGACCCCACGTGGCTAACAAAATTCACCATTTTTATCTTCTTTTAGCTCCAAAGAAAATCTTCAACAAATATAAAATCAGTTTCTCTACTTTCTCTAACAATATTTATTATTTTCTCTTGCTTAAAATTGAAATAGGTATTAGGTCAGTGGAATAATATTTTAGAAAAAATAAATAGTAAATTTTATTGGAGAAACTAGAGGAAATGGTGTTAGATTTTATGGAGTTCTTTCTTTCTACTAAAAAAAAAATACAATAATGGTAAATTTTGTTAATCACAATTTATAGTAAAATTTAATATTTTTTTAAGTAAGTGTATTAGATTCATGGTAAAGGACCAAAATGAACACCTTTGTTAATATTACGGACCATTTCCATCAAATGAAATATATTAAGGACCAATTTGGTCGTTTTCTCCACTTATAGAAAATTTGCAAAAGTACATTATCAAGAAAACCATAAGTGGGACATTGCCAGATTTTCTTTAGAAAGCACAACCATGTTTCATGAAGCAGCTCTCCATCAGTCCGACAATAATTGTTGTTCTCATCCGGAAGTTTCAACATCTTCGATGGCAGTAAGAACCTCTCAAATGAAACCTCTGTCAATTCATCCCATGAGGTGATAGAATCTTTATGCAACTCCCCTAGCGATGTAGTAGCCTCTCCCATCAAAGAGAACGAGAGAAACCTCATACAAATGGACTCTTGAGAGATATTCTTGAATGTAAAAGGACCTTACACATCAATGAGTTTTTGGATGTTCTCATGTGGGTCCTCATGGGCTAATCCTCTGTATAGTCCTTTCATCTGGAGAAAATGGAGCATCATGCCTATGACATGGAAGATAGAATTTCCCACAGTTAGGGGGAAGAATATATCATCCGCACAACCAATATCTCCCATTTAGCGTTTGTTATCCATATATCCCTTATTGCTAGCAGTTTCACTCTCATGAATACTCATGTCATCACCTATCAAGAGAAGTTGGGTTGAGAATAGGTGCCTTAAGCTGTTTGGCGAGATAGGTCTAGCCCGCTGAACTACTCGACGGTTCGCCAGATGCTCTCATCTCACTTTAATTTCTTGTGGAATTTGATGTTTAATGCTGTAACTTTCGGCGAGAATCTTGAGATCGCCAAAAGTACTCGGTGACTCGCCAAAAGCATTCTTGATCACCCTTTTTCTGCCCCTTTGATCTTGCATGCATTTCAACTTTTGGCTGACTCACCGGACCTTTAGAGCCAATCTCTTTGATTCTTCTTGAGGATTTGCAAATATGGCGAAACCAAAAGCTGCCGAGAGAATTGTACCAGCCCAAGAGAAGACTGAAAGGAAGACGATGAATGAGGAGGCCGCTACATCCAAAGGCAAGGGTACTACACCGCCCATGTCTGGTGGGAAGAAAGATAAGGGAAAGGGCAAGGGAGTCAGGGAAGTCTATGCATCTTCTGGTCGGATACCTATTTCAAAAATTCCAAGAAACCATAAAGTACCTTCATGGGCCAGGGAATTCTATGCCGTTGTAGATGCCTACAGGGAAAATTTGCAGGAGGTCACTCCTAATGAACCTAACATGGTCGATGCATCAGAAATAGACCCATTTCTTGATGCCCAAACCTTGAACATGACCCCAAGCACTGACGCCCAGATTCAAAATAACACATCGGACATTAATTCCCAAGCAGATGGAGTGACTGATTATCCAGGATCCCCTCTTTACCTCCCTCTCTGTCTTTCTTCATTTTACCTTTCGGATGTTGGGCTATTTGCATTTGATGACAAATTGGTTTTATTTCTTGTGGGGTGAGGCGCATCTTTTGTGTGCTACTTTTGTTCGTGTTTTGTGTATATATTTGGGTTGTTCTGTATTAAAATTGTGTTTTATCGGTTTCTATGGATGATTGTGCTTATGGCTCCTTTTATTTTATATTGCAAAATGATTTTAACCCGTCCAAAAAATTTTGCCACCTTTTGTGTGATGAATGTGGCTGTTCTTTTGCAAAATTTAAGTCTCGATCCTGATGAATACTGATGACTTGAATAATGCTCTAAATCGAACTAATATGAATGCGCGACTACGATGAGGCCAAATGAAGTTGCATAGACAATATGTGAACTCTTTGCATCTCGTTTTGACTAGCCTAGTATAGAATCGAGTCTCTTGTAATGACCGTTACACACTAGCGAAAGTGTGGAGTCTTGTTTGACTATAGTGTTGATGCCTAGTGTGATGAGCTTACTTTGAAACATGCATGATAGATCCTAGAATTTTCCCCGTTGGTACGATCGACATTTGTTTCAGCTTTCTCAAGATCAAAAAGGTCTTTTCAAGTCTTGTAATGGGGCTGAGTGCAGAGGTATGGTCATTTAAGCTTAGTGGCTTTCATCCTCATGAATTGTGGTGCTCAGAACACTTCCTTCCCTTATTCTGCAACTTTGTTTTTCATTCTTTTCTTTTGTTTTTCTCTTTCTCTCTTTTTTTTATATGGAGGAGTTCCATTTTTCTCACCACCATGGGTTAACAGAGACTTCCCTTGCACTTCTCAATTTTCCCTTTTCTTCTCATCACACCCCCAACTTAGGCTTTTGGCCTAAGTTGGCTATCTATTAAACCAGAAATCAAGAGCATTAACGGTAATGGATTAAGAAAGGTCTAATTTTCATCAAGTTTCTTCCAAAGAAGGTTAAGGTTCAAGAGGTGTTCAAGAGAGGTTCACACACTCACAAGGTAGTCCACAAAAGTGGTATATGTCAAATTGGCTCACACTTTTAAAGTTTCTATTGATGAGTCCATGATTTGGACTCATTTAGGGCTATATTTTGATAAAATTAGTGTCCTCAAATGCATGTTTTACCTCGATATTTGATAAAAACCTTTAAGTTTCAGGTATTTGAAGTTTGAGGGAAAGCATGGACACAATCGAGCAAAGAGGAGCAAAAGAAGCTAAAAGAACAAAGAAATGAAGATCTGTGAATCGTCGAACCCATTCGGTAAATTGCCAACAGATCGCATATTCACCTTTTGTTCCAGTGTGCTAAGCCTTGAAGGAAAGGAGCAAATCGGTGGTGAAAAGGAGCAGTCGGCGTATCGCCGAGCGACTCCGCGAAGCAGTGCTACATCTCCTAATTATCCTGGAAAAAAAGATGTTGAAGGCAAATGATGAAAGGCACTGAAGTAGACTAAAGGGAGGATCGCCGAATGCATCGGTGATTCCAACTAACATCGCCGAAAGATCCTTCGGATCACATTTTCTGAATACTATAAATACTAGTTTAGTTTTTATTCTTAGTAGCGAATTTTACCTTATTTTACCTAGTTTTTAGATTATTAAGTTTGAGACAGGGTTTTGAAGAACTTGGAGCTATCAAGGGTTTCATCTTCAAGAAATTGGACTTGGGTCTCTTGGATTCTTCACTTTTGGCTTGTTTTAAGACTTAATCTTGCATACCCATTGATGGAAACTGATATTGGTATACGTCTTTATCTCTTTTGCATGCGTAGCAAAAACCCCAATTATTGGGGTGTGATTTTGTGAATATGGGTTAGATTAGTTGTTGGGTCTTGCTTGATAATAGTCTATTTGTAGTTTAAATGTGATTTCATTTAGTGGTTGTGGATGAATTTAATGAATTTATAGTTGCAAATATAAGTTTATTTATGTGTTTTTGGCTTACTCGAGAGAGAGGTCGTAAAACTAAGACCACTAGATTGATGGCCAGTTTGAGTGGGTCGACATGACGTTCAGCTCGAGAGAGTGAACCCTAGTCCCATGTCCACACACTCAGCTCAAGAGAGTGAGTGGGTTAAGTCGTAGGCTGTTCTTCATGCGGCAAGTGGGTGTCCGAGAGGAACGCATTTGAAACGGGGTAAGTTACTCGAGAGAGAGCTTATCCTCCTTAAAGTCTAGCCTAGTCACAAATACGCAATGAATTTACTATCAAAAGCATGTACCCAATAATTTAATCTATCTCGTATTCCTTTCACATCCCAAGAATCCTGTCTCCATACTTGTATTTTTCCTTATTTTCACTGTTTTAGTTGTTTCTTGCTTACAAACCCCCATTTGATACTTGACGCTTGCGTCACCCTTTTTAATTTGTTATGTTTTCATTCGCCAAACTCTTTAGCTACGATTAGCTTTAGAAATTTCTACACTTAACCACTAATTCGCACTCCCACTCCCTTGAGACTCGACCCAAACCCTTGGTTGCGTTACTAAACTATTGTACGATCGTAGACACTTGCATCGGAAGTTGTGTCTTGATTACCCAAACATCAAAATGGCGCCGTAAATGGGGAGTGGTGTTACGTGAAAGTTTTTGGTTTAAGACGAAGTTTGCTTTTGGTAGTCGTATTTTACTAACTTTATTTTTAGTTTTGTTTTATTTTGAGTTGTCGTTGTATGCAGGCACCTTGAGCATGGCTGAGGGAAACGGTGACAAGTCGGCTAAGACAAATGAAAAAGTCGAGGGTGACTTCAAGTTATCTGCACTGGTAACTCAGCTGAACGACTTGGCCACCAAAATTTCAGAAGTGGAAAACCAGTGCAACCACCAAGGGAGGTACATGCCCTCTCATGAACGAGAAAGGTCTAGGAGCAATGAAAATAAATGTATTGAGGATACGCTATTGATCATTCTCCAAAACCTTCATGAGCAAGATAGAATGCTAGAGGAAATGAAGGAAAGCGTGGAGGTGCTGAATCAGATGAGTGGCTCTCACTCAAGATCAATCAATTTGATCGAAGACCTCTTAGACCACGCATTGCCTCATCTCTACCATAGCAAAAAAGAAGGGTTGCCTAGTAGCTTTAGGTCTAACCCCAGTAATGAAGCTTGACTGATAGCTCGCGTCGAGCCAGGACGTTAAATAAGGCGCTTCTTAGGGGGCAACCCAAGGTTTTATCGCTTTAAATTAGTATGTTAGAATAATGGTGTGTTAATTTTGTAGGTTAGAACAAGGAATGTGTTGAAAAGTGCAGGTTGGAGAACTGAGGATCCGGTTGGCGTGTCGCGGACTTGACTAGCGATCCCGCTATTTTCCGCCGTTTGGACCTCCACATAAACTGGAGGCTCTGTAAAACTCGGTGAGGTAAGCAACCATTTGGTGCATCGCCGAGTGCGTCTAACGTCGCCGAACAGGCACGAACTGGATGTTTTATAATGGCTAAGAAACATCAAATTTGAAATTCTTCACTTTTCCTCGCTCTTAAACCTCCTAAATTCACACTAAGGTAGTATTCTCTTTATTTTAGACCTCTACTAGCATTTTAGTTTGTTGATTTGTGTTCGGAGTTGGAATACTTTGTCGCCTAGCTTTGCAATCGTGTTTTAATTGGCATCTAATTGGTTTCTGAACACCGAGTTTATTGTTGAAAATTTTGAAATATTTTGCAATAATAGTACTGTATTGATGTTTGCTGGGCCTCTCTGGTAGGATTAGAATCCTTAATTGCCTATTTTAATTTGAAAAATCTTGCCCGTACGGTTTGACTGTCAAATGCCCATAATCTTTGTGCTTTTTAATGAGTTGTGTCGTGATTGCATTTTGTTAGATTGATTGGGTGAAGTCTGAGTAGCCCACGTTTGTGCTAAATGTCAAAAATTTGCTCAATGATAAAGCGGGCAACACCACCCTTAAGAGCAAATATCATCAAATGGCTAAATGTGGCAAATCCGAGAGAAGTGTGAGTATCCCGTGGTGATGGGCAGTATGGGTCTTGTTTGAATTTCGTTAGTGCATGCTTTGATTTTGCTTTTGGGATTGAATTCGAGCAGATGGATTGAAAATGGGCACATTGGGCCATTTGGCGAGCTAGACCCGTTCGGCAGTTCACCCAATGTTTCCATCTCACCCTTAATATCGTGTCAAATTGGTTGTTTGAGTCTGTAACTTTCGGCGAGAAGCAATAGGTCACCGAACGCACTCGGCGCCTCGCTGAAAGTACTCTTGATCGCCCTTTGTATGCTATTCTGACCCCTAATGCACTGTAATTTTCGGCAGACAAACCCATGCTCGCTGAAAGTAGTCGGCGATTCGCCGAAAGGACCTTACCATCGCCGACTTGCTATAATTTGAAGCCAATCCTTTCAGCGAGCTCGAGTTAGCTCGCCAAAGAGGTTCACCGACTCGCCGATCCACTTGGCAAGTCTTCCTGCATTAGATTGCATGTGCTTCTATTTGATTTTTTCCCTTAACTCTTCCCAATCTTTGGTAGGTATGACTAAAGCTAACAAAGCAGGTAGCAACACACTACCCCGAGTCAAACAAAAAGGGATCACAATCAATAAGGATGCAACTGCATCCAGGAACAAGGCCACTAAACTTTCCACAAGTGGTGGGAAAGGCAAGGACAAGGACAAAACCATTGAGCTATCAGATGTAAATTTTGACAGTACTGGTTTTTACACCAATGACCCAACAACATATGACAGTGAGAGTATGGGTTCTTATAAAGATGAACTGATGGAGGCACAGAGGAATGAGTTATGATCTAAATAGTTGAATGACCCATCTCGGATAAAAACTCCTCGATCCACCACTCCGACTCCTCCAGTTCCAGAGCATTCAATAGTACTAGCACCTCCAGTACAAGATCCCCCACCTAGATCAATGAATAGATTAATGACTGAGGGGCTGAGAACTATCATTGAGGAAAAATGATTGTCCATAAATGGGGTGATCGATAGGTATCCCGAGATAATGGAGTGCCTGAAATATCACAAATTTCAAATCTTCACAAAACCTCGTGGCTCTTACATACCAAGTTGGGTCAGAGATATTTACAATACATACAGTGCATTGGTACCTCAACGGAAGAGGCTAGTGTCGTCTTTCAAAGCAGTTGACTACGTGGTTGTCAGAGGAAGGAAGGTAGCTTGTGACAGTGAGGCTATCAACATATTCTTGGGTATGTCCAATAAAATTACTGATCACTTCCAGCACTTGATCAGAACAGAGATGCTGGATGAGATGAAAAAATGGTTAGCCCCACTAATCTCATATGATAATGCCTCGAAATGGTTAGCAAAAGGAGTTTCGATTGAAAAGAAAGATCTGAACGTAGCTGCAAGATACTGGTTCGGATTCATCAGCAGCACAATTATGCCATCACAAAATGAATCAATCATTCGCCTTGCTAAGGCAGCTTGTCTTGGATGCATCATAGAGAAAACCAAGATAAATCTAGGGATGATCATTGATTCTGAGATCCATATGCGTGGAAAGAAGAATCAGACATCTCTCCCTTTCTCGATATTAATCATTGCATTGTGCAAAAGGGCTCGGGTGCCTAGAGATGCAAAGAAGGATGTGGAATTGGTTGCCACTACCTCCACCAATATCCGAAAGATCAAAGCTGAACATCTTAAGGACCAAGCGGAAAAGAAGCAGAAGGAAGTTGTGGCCACTGGACCCATACCTGCAGAGGAGGCATCTTTGCCTACTCCGGCTATAACACCCCGGGAAAAAATCAATAGGCTAAACTAGATCCTCATCGTGTGGGTTGGTATAACTTTAGGTTGGTGTCTAGGTTGAGTTAGGATTAATGGGTGTCTTTATGTAACTTCCGGAGATGTTTAAGACCTAAATAAAGATAACATGAGGAAGGTAAACATCTAGGATGAAGGTAAGGACCTAAACTATTAAGGAGGGGTAAAGGAGAACCTTGTTTTCTCTTTGGACAGGTTGGCTATTGGTAGCATGGTCGCCCAAGGCACTTGGCGATGTACCAAAGCGCACTTGATCTCTTAGTGTGCTGTCCCTCCTAGCCTATGCTAATGGACAAATGGATGAGATGGGTTGAGGATCGCCCAATGGGTTGGCGATTCGCCTAACAGCCCTCCCCATCGCCTAAGTGATCTGCCCATTTTGTGTCTTACTGGAAATATGGGCGAGCTTAAGGCTCATTAGGTGAGTCTCCTAAGTGACTTGGCGAGCTAAGGGTGCCAAAGGGCGAACTCAAGTGGGCCAAGCACAAAAATTGAAGTTTATGTAAGGGATTTTAAGTAATCTTTCCTAAACTTGAACCAATACTTTTCCACTCCTTTCCTAACAAATATATATGTATATTTTAAGGTAAAATTCCTTCAATTTAGTTACTCCCAATTAATAAAATAATAAGCCCAAGAACATCATCCTTCTCTCAAAAATCCTCTCTCTAAACTCAAGAAGAAGAAGAAGATATTGGAGCTAGGGTTTCAAGGTTCTTCCCCAAAATTCTTGGAGTTCCTTAGACAAGGTATGGTTGTTTTTCATCCTTGGGTATCTATCACCCAAGAAGCCCCTTCAACTATGTTTTCAAGATATCAAAATCTCCCAATTTCTAGGGTTTTCATTCTATAACATGGGTCTTCTTCCGAAAACGTTTTCATTGCTTAATTACGGTTGTTTATGGTTGTTTATGACGAATTATGAATATATTGATGGAGAATTTATGTTTATGATGAGAATTCCCCAAAGACCCCATATTAAAAGATCTTGAATTGATATTATGGGTTGGATGATATTATGAATGTGTTAATTGAATAAGTTTTTGTTGATCTAGCTATTGAATCATGAATTCCTTCTATATTATGTATTAATTGTATATAGTTGGGTTGATTGTGAGTTCAAGACCCTTGAAGGGCAAAGGTATGAAGGTTATGCCTCTTTATGGGAATTATGCATGAGATTATGATGTACTTAGATAGTAATGATCCTATATCTATTGTGTTTATGGAAATATCCTTCATCCCTATTCCCATACACTTGATTATGTTTGAAGTATGTATGTATGTTTATGGTAGGCTTGTGGTGTGCTTGAAAGGACCTTCTCATGATCACACTACTATTGTAATGTGAAAGGTTTACTCACATGCTAATGTTTCTAAATGTGAAATGAGCATTCTCACTTAAAGAAACCTATGAGATATTATGATGATATGTTGGCATGAGTGCCTATTGTATTCTTTATTAAAAGTTAACTTAAAGTAAAGACAAAACGTGACTTTTAAAGGGAGTTATACATAGCACCGAGTTGATAGGAGTATGAGATGGGTTCCTTCACGCTAGTAGTTGGGTTCACATTACGATGTCTCATGAGATGGAAACCCGCACGTTATTAGTATATGGTTTCTAGAAGCAATCTCTCTATCCCTTAACTATGTGCCCACATAGGTCTTAGCTAGTGGATCCACGTAAATAGCTAGAATGTACGTTCTAACTTAGGCAAGTAGAACACCTCTTTTCAGTGTGGGGGTAGAACACCGGATTCCATGTTGCTCACATGGTCTATGTCGGTTAACGCAATCTTTCCCTAAAGGTTAATGAATGAAATTTGGTAAGGACATGGACTTTAACTAGGACTTCTTATGGGTACTACTTAGTGTGAGTGGGAGTATGGGACTTCACTTGCACATTGTACAAGTGTCTAAGAGGGGTTTTGGTAAGGTTCTCTTATGATTATGATGACTTATGAACTATGTATGAAATGGTATGTATGAATGTTTTAAATGTGAATGTCTTCACTTTTATATATGTTGGTTATGACTATGGTAAGATGGTATGTATATTGTTGGTGACCTAAAGGTGATACTTGGCATTTGGTAGGGTTATGGGATCTTACCTTTGCATTGCACTAGTGTATCTTTGGGTTGCTTATGTGCTTGGGTTGACTTATATTTCTTCATAAATGTGCATATTGGTTTTAAAACTTGATAAAAGCATGATTTCAACTAAATGTCCCTTTTTGCATGTTTTAAGGATTTTATGCATGGCATACATACTTGGTACAATTAATTTTGCTAAGATTTCAGAAAAAAATCTACATATGTTTGGCTCGATGGTTGTGATAAGTCCTCTTATGGTTTCAAGTTGGTTAGCTAGTAAGGTTTAAATTCTAGCAACAATTACAGTAAGGTCGATAGAGAAACGATCAAGGATAAGCTAATGCATGCAATTTCACAAAATCGTTGGGGTATGAGCTAATGTTGATAGATAAGGGGAATTAAGTTACACGGTTGGAATCAGAATTCAAATTTTCCATTGTAAGTCTACATTCGTGGTAGTATGTTTTGTTAAGGTATGGATTGGTAAGATAAGAAATGATCAATCGCGTTGGGTATTGACCATTTGGAAGGACCTGTGCATGGTTTGAGTTGTTACTTTTGATTGGTAAAGGACCTAAAGAAGAGTTTCACTTAAAGTTTTGGTCTAGAATGCGTGGTAAAATGTCATGGATTATATGTCAAAGGATAAGTTTGGTAAGAGAGTTAGCGAAAGGAACAAGAGTGTGGTATGTTGAAGGTTGTATGGAGTTTTGCCTTTTTAAGTTTAGATATGACTATGAGATGTGAACAGGTTCGGCATAGACTTACTAGGGGTTTATAATCATTTTTTTTTAAGATTGAGTTTTGATTTAGGTGACAAACAGGGATGTGTGGAAGATTCTGCATTGTTATGAGGGGCAAGATTGTTCAAATTATTGTAGGTGACTTATTGATGAGCAACGATATGGACTTACAGTTCTACATGATTATTGAGGATTTCAAGGAGATTGAAACTATGATGTTAAATGGGACTACACAGAGTGTCGTGATGTTTTACATTAAAACTTGATGGTAAATAGAGATATGTGCTCATAGTATACCTAATTATTGAGGTGGTTGATTAACATTTCAAGCACACCTCATCCAATTCTAGGTGCAAACGATCGTTAAGCTATATAAAACCTAACAAATGAGTTGGGGTCGAATCCCACAGGGAGCGGTACGTGTTCAAATTCAATTATGTAGTACGAATGTGATCTAATCAACCATAGGAAGAGAAATTAACGAAAAAGACATAAAACAAATTAAAGGGGTGACACGAATGTCAAATGGGGGGATTTCGGTTTGCAATTTTCAACTACAATGTTCTCAATTAGTAAAGAGATAACAATAATAAGAGGGATTCTCGGGATGTGATCGATTATAGGTAAATTCGATATATGGGTAATGGAAACTACTAGTAAATAGTTGATTGAATAATGCTACAAAGACACTTCATCCAATTCTAAGCGTCAACTATCGTCAATCAATATATAACTCAACTAAATGAGTTGGGGCCGAATCCCACAGGGAGTGGTACGTGTTTAAGATTCAAGAGTAAAGTGTGAACATATTCAAATCAGTCATAGGAATAGACAGTATCAAATAAAAACATAATTCAAATCAGGGTGTGACACGAATGTCAAATAAGGGGGTTTTGGTTTAAATTTATCAACTACACAACAACAAATAATACGAAATAACAATAATGAGATGGGTTCTTGGGATGTGATTTGATTATAGGTTAATGTAGACAAATGGGTAATTGCAACTGTTAGAAAATAGCTGTAAATTAGTGAATAAGCTAGACTATAGAGGAGGTAAACTTTCTCTCGAACAATTTACCCCGAATCAAGTCGATTTCTCTCAAACATCGACAGGCATGCGAAATAAGAACAGCCTACAATTTAGCCCATTCACTCTATCAAGCTGAATGTGTGGAAAAGGGTTTAGGATTCACTCTCTTGAGATGAACCCATTACAACCCAATACCCACTGACCATCACTCAAAAATCTTAGTTTTAAAACCTCTCTCTCGAGCAAGCAAAAAACACAAGGGTAGAACTGCATTTGCAAATACAATTCTTACATTGAACCACAATTAATAATTAAAATCATTTCTAAACAGCATTTAATCGAACAATTAGCAATACCCATAAGCTAAATCAGCCCATAATCACATAATCACACCCCAAGAATTGGGGTTTTAGATAGACATCATAAAAAGATAAAAATCGTTACCAAATTGAGTTTCCATCAACTGGGTAAGATTGATTTCATCTTTACAAAGGTCCAAATTGAAGAATCTCAAAGACCCACTTCCGATTTCTCAAAAGTGAAAAACTTCAATTCTTCAAAGCTATGGAAAACTTGTCTCAATACTCAGAATAATTACAATTCTCCACTCAAAATTCGATGTAATGAAAGTATAATACTTCCTAATTGATAAAAAGATATTAAACTAAATGTTCAAAAACGTATTTATAGTCGCCAAAAATGTGCTGCGAAGAGTCACTCGGCGAAGTAAGTCGGGCTCGCCGATCAACTCGGTGATCCGCCCTTTGCTTAATTCCATCGCCTTTTTGCCTTGGCATTCAGCATCCTCCAGGTCTGTAACTTTGGGCGGTCTAACTCTGCATCGCAGAATCACTCGGCGATCTGCCGACTAATCTTTTTTCTCGCCAACTTAGTTCTTTCCTTCAGGAATTGGCACACTGGAACTTTAGGCGGTCAAATGGCCACTCGGTGACTCGCCAAATGGACTTGGCGATCACCAGACTCTCTTTTCTTCCTTCTTTCAGCTCTCTATGTTCCTTTTTGCAACTTAGTGTCCTTGCTTTGCTCCTTCATCCATAATCCTAAATATCAAGGATTTTACATCAGTTATTGGCACAAAATGAGGATTTGAGGACACTAAACCTATACAAATAACGCCCTAAATGAGTCTAAATCTCGGACTCATCAACACCCCCAACTTACACTTTTGCTTGTCCTCAATTAAAACTCAAGTTCAGCAGTTCAAAAAGGATGTCTCAAATAGTGCTACACAAGACTCAAATATGAATGCACACAACAAGACACAACTTACTCATGCAAGGATCAATTGTGCACTCAAAGGTTCAAGTTGTGACTCACCATTATCAAAGATTCTCAAGTTCACAATACTTGTTTCAAATGCAAGTTCAAGCTCAACAAAGGTACTCAAATGCCCTCACACAAAGAATGATTCCATATTCACCCAATTGTTCAACACTTTATAGTTCCGGAATCACAAACAACTCTCACTCTCACAAAGACGAACGCATGCATGGCTCCACCCATAGGTTTGCCCTTATTTTCCAACCAACACTTGTTTCAGCTCACTCAAGATCAAAAGGGTCTTTTTAAGGCTTGTAACGGGGGTGAGTGTAAAGGTATGGTCATTCAGGCTCAATGGCTATTATCCTCATGAAATGTGGTATGAACAACGTCCTTTTCTTCATCATTCTCATTCATGCTCAAAATTCACCCCATTATTCACTTTCCATGGAACACCGAACACCCCATTTGTTTTGCAACTTTCACAACTTTATTCCACAACTTTTTCATTCTTTTTCTTTTTCATTCTTCTTTTCTTTTTCTCTTTTTTTTGTATGGAGGGGTTCCATATTTCTCAAAACCATGGATCAAGGGGGACTTCTTTGCACTTCTTGATTTACCTTCTCTTTTCACCACACCCCCAATTTAGGCTTTTGGCCTAAGTTGGCTATTCAAACAAACCACACTTCATGAGGATTATGGGTGAAACGATAAAGAGAGGTCTCATTTGCTCAAGTTTCTTCCAAGAAAAAGATAAGACTCAAAAGGGTGTTCAAGCAAAGTTCACACACTCACAAGGTAGGCCACAAGAGAGGTGTAATGTCAAATTATTTCACTCTTTAAAATTGTTGCCTAAGATCATTTCAAGATCTTGCATCACTTAGTCAACCGGACCAACAGGGCAAATTCTAGGTGTCATCACACATGGTTCACGGTAAGCTCATCACACAAGGCATTAGCACCAATATCAAACAAGACTCCACACTTTCGCTAGTGTGCAATGTTCATCACAGGAGACTTAATTCGATAATCGGCTAGTCACAATGAGATGTAAAAAGTTCACATATTATCTATGTAACTTCATTTGGCCTCATAGTTGCCGCACATTCATGTTTGTTTGATTGAGAGCACTATACAAGTCATCGGTATTGATCATAACGGATACTCAAATTGCACAAGAACAGCCACAATTAAACACAATCAAGAAGTGGCAAAAAAAAATTTTTATAAGGGTGTCCAAAAACCATTTTCAATTAAAACAAGGAGCCACAAGCTCAAACATCTACAAAACAGTGCCAAAACACAATTTACAGCACAAAACCCAATATATAAACAAAAGTAATAATCACAAGAGGTAGGTATGGAAATACCTTACCCCACCATAAACAAAAAGCAATTTGTCCTCAAATGCAATACAAACACTAAAAGTGAATAAAAATGACCGAGAGGGAGGTGTCTACGCAGTCGCTTCATCTGTCGGGGCATCAGTGCCCGGTGTAACACTCTGATCTTGGGTATAAGTTCTCGGAGTCACATCAGCAGTACTGACACCACTAGGGTCAGCCATGGATGTGTCTGCCAAAGAGATCTGCACAGCTGACTCTACCATGGCCTTTTCAATATCTGTAAGACCCTCATAAGAAGTCTCCTCATCAACACCTAGCTCTCTTCATCAGTGTCAACCGCAGACTCGGCAGCAGCTACCTGCTTAGTTCGAACCTCAACTCTGGTGGTAGCCGGAGGCATATCTGGATCAATGATGAGTCCATAAATTAGACTCATTTTGGGTTTTATTTTGATATCAATAGTGTCCTCAAATGCTTATTTTGTCTCAATATCTGATGAAAACTCTTAAGTTTCAGGTATTTGAAGTTTTAGTGGAAGCATGGACACTTAGGCGCAAAAAGGAACAAAAAGGTTGAAAAGAACAAAGAAGATGAAGCCTGCGCATCGCCAAGCAGGCTTGGTGATTCGCCGAAGGGACGCACTCCGCCCTTTGTTCCAGTACGCGAAGCACTGACGGAGCAGGATCAAAAAGGGCGATAAAAGGAGCAGTCGGTGTTTCGCCGAATAGTTTCGTGAAGCAGTACTATGTCACCCAATGACACAGAACACAATGATGCTAAAGGCAAGCACAAAATGGTGATGAGATAGAAGAAGGGAAAGTCGTCGAGTCATTCGACGACTTCGACTAACCTAGCCGAGAGATCCGCCAACACTAATTTCTGAAGTCTATAAATATTAAACTCTTTATTAATTTTTAAGAGTAGAACCATTATTATAATTTTCACAATAGAATAGTACTTTTAGGGATATTTTCTCTCAAGTTTGGAGAGGGTTTTTTGGTAGACTTGAAGAAAGAAGGATTTCATCTTCCCCAAGTTAGAAGTGGGTCTTCTCCATTCTTCTTCCTTTGCTTAAATAAAGGTTTAATTACTTATACCCATTTGATTTTAGTGTCATTTTAGGTGTATTTTTTTATTTCTTGATGTGTGGCTAAAAACCCCCATTCTTGGGGTGTGATTTAGCAAATATGTGTTGATATTGTTGTTGGGGCTTTCTTGCTGATATGATAGATGTATTTTAATGGTGATTTCACCTAGTGGTTGTGGTTTAATTTAATGGGTTTGTAGTTGCAAATACAAAACCACCCATGTGTTTTTGGCTTGCCCGAGAGGGAGGTCGCGAAACCAAGACCACTAGACTGATGGCCTAAAGAGTCGGTTGACATGAGGTTCTGCCCAAGAGGGTGAGCCCTAGTCCCATATCCTAATACTCAGCTCAAGAGAGTGAGTGGGGTAAGGTGTAGGTTGGCCTTCATGCGGAAAATTGGTGTCCGAGAGGAACCCATTTGAAACGGGGTAAGTTGCCTGAGAGAGAACTTATTTCCATTTAAAGCTTAGCCTAGTCACTATTATCTTGCAAATTTCCTATCGAAAGCATGTACCCAACGATTTATCTCAACTTGTATTGCGGTCACACCCCAAGAACTCTTCCCCATACTTGATTTTCTTGTTATTTTTGTTGTTCTTACTACTTGTGACAAAACCCCCCAATTGATATTTGACACTTTTGTGTCATCCCCTTTTATTTACTATGTTTTTACTCATTAATGTCTTTAGCTATGACTAAGTAGAACTAACTTTTATTTTTCTATTAATTCTCAAAACCATCCCCTTGGGACACGACCCCAACATTTAGTTGGGTTACTATATTATCGACGATCGTAGACACTCGTACCGTAGGTTAGTATCGTTGGTCACAATAAGTATCAATCAACTGGCATATCAGGGATCTCCACTATCCCAAATATCATCGACATCTCGATGGACTTTAGTTGGTCCACATCTCTCCTCAGCTCAGCAATAGCGGCCTTCAGAGCCGTCACCTCATCAGTGGCCCCTTAGCCTTGCTCACACACCGCTATCTGTGCTGCAAGGGCATCAATAGTCACACTCAAGGGTGTCACAACATCAGCAAGGGCCCTCTCAATCATGCCAGGAATAGTGGCCTAAAGTCTGGAGGCGCATCTATCAGCAGAATGGGCTAGTTACCCCATTCGTAGTAGTGCAGCGTGGGTGAGTGGAGGTCGGGAAGCAGCAGCAGTAGACCTAGGAGTTAAGAGAGCTGCAGAGGAACTGGAGTAACAGAAGGGACATCACTAGATTTACCTGAAGGCCCAGGGGCCAAAGTAGGCAATACTGCCTCTGCAAGTAGTACTTGAATATCAACAACCGAGGAGGAGTCCATCGGGGCTGCCTTCTTCTTCTCAGCCTCATCTTTCAAGTATTCCACTTCAATCCTTCGGATGTCAGTTGATGAGTCCACGATTTGGACTCATTTAGGGCTTTATTTTATTAGATTTAGTCTCTTCAAATGCATATTTTGTGCCAATAACTGATGTAAATCCTTGATTTTCAGGTATTTGGATTGAGAAACAACGCATGGACACTAATGAGCAAATCGGAAAAAGGCAGCTGAAAGAACAAAGAAAAGAAGGCCTGAGGATTGTCTAATCCATTGGGCGAATCCCCAAATGGCCATTGTCTCACCTAATGTTCTAGTATGCCAAGCCCTGAAGGAGAAAATTAAGTCGGCGATAGAAACGAGCACTCGGTGAGTCACCGAATGGTTCCACGATGCAGTGCTAGATCGCCCAAAGTTACAAAACTCAAGGATGTTGAAGACCAAAGTAGAATGGCAATGGAATTGACCAAAGGGCGGATCAGCGAGTGGATCGTTGATCCCAACTTATAGCGCCGAATTGTCCTTCGCAACACATTTTTTTGCAACTATAAATACATTTTTAAATTCTTAGTTTGGTATCCAGCTTAGAATCTATTATTGATATTATTCAGTTTTCAAGTTGAGAGCTTAGAACTGAGTTTATAGACATTTTTCCTTAGCTTTGAAGATTTGAAGATTTCCATTTCTGAGAAATTGGAAGTGGGTGTTGAAGATTCTTCATCTTAGGCCTTTGTAAAAACAATATTAATCTTACCCAGTTGATAGAAACACGATTTTGTAACGATTTTTATCTTTTTATGATGTGTAGCTAAAACTCCAATTTTTGGGGTTTGATTATGTGATTATGGGTTGATTTAGTTGTTAGGTATTGTTAATTGATAGTGTAAATGCTCTTTAAAAGTGATTTCATTCAGTAATTGTGGCTTAATCTAAAGGGTTGTAGTTGCAAATGCAACTCTACCTTCGTGTTTTTGGCCTGCTCGAGAGAGGTTTTAAAACCAAGATTACTGATTTGATGGTCTGTGGGTATTGGGTTGTCATGGGTTCAGCTTGAGAGAGTGAATCTGAAACCCATTTCCACACATTCAGCTCGAGAGGGCAAATGGACTAAAGCGAAGGCTGCTCTTAATTGTTGCTTATTGTTGTTCGAGAGAAACCAATTTGATTCAGGATAAATTGTTCGAGAGAAAGTTTATCCCCACTAAAGTCTAGCTTATTCACTGATTTACAGCTATTCACTAATGATTGCAGTCACCCATTTGTCTACTTTAGCCCATAATCCAATCACATCCCAAGAATCCCGTCTCCATATTTGATATTTTCGCGCTATTTGTTGTTGTAGCTGATAGTTGAAACCAAATCCCCCTAATAGTTGACACTTGTGTCACCCTTAACTTTAACCATGCTTTTATTTGGAAATGTTTTTACCTATGATTGACTTGATCATATTCATGCTTTTCTATTGATTCTCAAATACTTACCACTCCCTTGGGACTCGACCCCAACTCACTTAGTTGGGTTATATTACTACTTAACGATCGTTGGCACTTAGTATTGGTTGAGTGTCTTTGATAACGTTAATCAAATCAAAATGGCACCGCTGCGGGGGAGTGGTGTTATTTGACAATTTTTAGTTAAGTTGAATTTTGTTCTTGTTAGTTAAAGTGATACTTACCTAATTTTAGTTTTGTTTTGCTTGTTTATGTGTTGAAACAGGAAGTATGAGTGTGAACGGCAGCAATGGCAGCCAAGTAGGCCAACAAGATGACATCGGAAACCTCAACAATGTTAATGAGCCTAATGCTAATGACCCCAATCTTATGGGTGGTATTGGTTCCATTCGCTTACCTCCAGCCGAAGGGAATACGGTGTTCCACATCACAAGTACTATGTTGAAACTCCTGTAATTAAAAGGGATGTTCAGTGGTTTATCTCATGAGGATCCCCATGAGCATATTAGAAACTTCGTGGATGTTTGCGGACCGTTCTCCTTCAAGAACATTTCCCAAGAGTCGGTCCGATTGAGGTTGTTCCCGTTCTCATTGATGGGAGAGGCATGTAAGTGGTTGGATGAATTTCCACGTGAATCAATCACTTCGTGGGAGGAGTTGGCCACCGCATTTCAAGTGTGATTTTTCCCTCCCTCGAAGATGATGACTCTTCGGGACAGAATTCAGAGCTTTAAGCGTCTAGAAGGTGAGACAATTCATGAAACTTGGCTGCGATTCAAGAAGTTGGTGCTTTAATGCCCAACTCATGGCTTGCCTGACAACGTGTTGTTGCAGTATTTTTACCGGAGTCTTGATTCGGTAAATAAGGGTGTTGCGGATCAACTTTCTCCTAGAGGTTTGATGCAGCAGCCTTATGTGATAGCGGCTCAGCTCTTGGATGGCATGACTACCATAAACAGGGCGTGGTATACCCGTGAAGACCATGCCTCCCCTCTCACGTTCAAATTGACCAAGGAACAGATGGAGAAGGACCAAGAAAGGGACCAGAACATGGCCAAGATCATGACACAACTTGATATTTTGTCTAAAAATGTCATGGGAACTGGTGCTCGAACTGTCAATGTCGTGGGTGTCGGGTGTGCTAATCTGGATGAGTCTAAGTTTGAGGCCTTGTATAATGAAGAGGTGAATTTCCTAGCCAACCAAGGTGGTGGTTATCATTCAAACTACCAGAGGTAGGGTGGTAACCAAGGTTGGAATAGGGATGAAGGTTGGAAGGATCGTGATCGAGAATGGAGGGACCGAAATCCCAATTGGAAGGATGGGGAAAAGGATAGGTATGTGTCTCCCCACGAGCCCCAAAATCCAAAGGATTCAGAAGGTGGCCGGTCTAAGGATATGCTTTCTCGTATCCTCAAAAAAGTTGACGGGTCGAACAAGATTTTAAAGGAAATGAAAGAAAATGTGTCGATCCTTAGTCAAATTGTTACCTCACATTCAGTATCGATCAAGAAGTTGGAGACCCAAATGGGTCATATCTCGTCTCATTTGAACCCGAGACAGCAAGTGGGTTTGCCTAGTGATACTATGGCCAACCCCAAGAATGAGGTTTCAGTGTGGACTTGCGTTGTGCCGCAAAATTAACTAAGGTGCTACTTGAGAGGCAACCCAAGTTTTATTTTCTTTCTTTTTAATTTTGGAATAATGGTGTGTTGAATGTGAAGGTCCAAGTGTGGAAAGTGGTTGAAAAGTACAGGTTGGCGAACTAAAGGTCAAGTCGGCGCATTGCCGAAAAGGTCGGCGAGCCTGACCTAGACCGTTATTGGACTCAAGACAACTTTAAATTGGAGTCTGTAAAACTCGACGAGCCTAGGAGCAACTTGGCGAATCACCGACCAGGTCGGCGATCACGATCTAGTCCACCGTTTTGACCCCCACATTAACTGGAGGTCTTGTAAAACTCGACGAGGTAAGTGACCACTCGGAGTGTCGCTGAGTCAGTCGGTGAGCACGACTAATGTTGCCGAATGGGCGAGAACTGGATGGTTTTTAAAAAGCCAAAAGTTTAAACTTCCAACTCTTTCACTTTCCCTCCCTTTTGAACTTCCCAAACTCACACCCACACTTTAGTTTCCCGTACTTTTTGCATTTTAGAGTGTTATAGTCATTGATTTATGCTCAGAGTTGGATTACTTTGCCGCATGCTTATCATGACCAACGACACTATCCTACGGTTTGAGTGTCTAGGATCGTCGATAATATAGTAACCCAACCAAGGGTTGGGGTCGTGTCCCAAGAGAATAGTTTTGAGAATTGATAGAAAAATAAAATTTACATTCTAACTAGTCGTAGCTAAAGACATTTGCGATAAAAGGCATTGTAAATTAAAGGGGATGACACAAAAGTGTCAAATATCAAAGGGTGTTTTGTAACAAGTATTGAAACAGCAAAATAAACAAGAAAATCAAGTATGGGGAAAGGTTCTTGAGATGTGACCGCAATATAAGTTGAGATAAATTGTTGGGTACATGTTTTCGATAGGAAATTTGCAAAGTAATAGTGACTAGGCTAAGCTTTAAATGGAAATAAGTTCCCTCTCGGGCAACTTACCCCGTTTCAAATGCGCTCCTCTCGGACACCCATTTGCCGCATGAAGACCAGCCTAGGCCTTACCTCACTCACTCTCTCGAGCTAAGTGTTAGGATATGGGACTAGGGCTCACCCTCTCGGGCTGAACCTCATGTCGATCCACTCCTTAGGCCATCAGTCTAGTGGTTTTGGTTTCGCGACCTCCCTCTCGGGGAAGCCAAAAACACATGGGTGGCTTTGTATTTGCAACTACAAACCCTTTAGATTAAACCACAACCACTAGGTGAAATCACCATTAAAATACATCTAACCTATCAGCAAGCAAGACCCAACAAGAATATCAACCCATATTTGCTAAATCACACCCCAAGAATGGGGTTTTTAGCCACACATCAAGAAATAAGAAATTATACCTAACATGATAATGAAATCAACTGGTATAAGAAATTAAACCTTGAATTAAGCAAAGGGAAGTGAATAGAGAAGACCCATTTCCAACTTGGGGAAGAAGAACTCATTTCTTCAAGTCTTCACAAAACTCTCTCCAAAATTGAGAGAAAATATTAGCTAGAATATGTTCTAAAGTGAAAATAATAATAATAATTGTTCCACACTCCAACCTCCCCTAAGACTACAACTCTAAATAGTATTTATAGTTTTCACAGATTATGCTGCAGAGGATTGTTATGCGACATTAGTCGAGATCGCCGATGAACTCAGTAATCCGCCCTTTAGTCAGCTCATCGCCTTCAGTGTCTTGCCTTTAGCATCCTTGCATTCTGGATCTTTGGGCGGTACAGTACTGCTTCACGGAACTGATCGGCGACCCGCCGACTGCTTTTTTCCTCGCCTTTTAATCTACTTCCTTTAAGGCTTCACGTACTGGAACGAGGGGAGGCTTATGTCGTTTCGGCGACTCTCCATGTTAAACTCGGTGATCCGCAGGATTCCATTTCTTGTTCTTTTCAGCCCTATTTGCTCCGTTTTACGCCTAAGTATCCATGCTTCTATTAAAACTTCAAATACCTGAAACTTCAGCATTTTAATCAGGTATTGAGGTAAAACAAGCATTCAAGGACACTATTTCCATTAAAACAAAGCCCTAAATGAGTCTAATTTGTGGACTCATCAGTAGGTTGTGGAGTAGATGGAGATAGTGAGGCCCAAGAGATAGAGACATGTTTGAATTTGGCAATCATAGAGGCTCACAAGGATAAAGTGGAGCCATTAGATCATGAGTTAGGGCCACCCCCCCAAACCCTCCATCGAAGAATCCCCCAAACTGGAACTGAAAACACTGTCGGCTTACCTCAGGTATGCATTTTTGGGTACTAATGAAACTTTGCCTGTTATACTTTCTGTAGAGTTGTCTGAAATACAGGTTGATGCTGCATTGAGGATCCTAAAAAGGAGAAAGAAGGCGATTGGATGGCAGATGGCTGTTATTCATGGGATTAGTTCGGCGTTATGTATGCACATAATCTACATGAAAGAGGATCACAAACCGAGTGCACAACATCAACATCGGCTAAATCATTTGATGAAAGAAGTGGTGAGAAAGGAGGTGATAAAGTGGCTAGATGCTGGAATTATGTACCCGATCTCTAATAGTAAATGGGTAAGTTCGGTGCAATGTGTTCCTAAGAAGGGAGGTATAACTGTGGTGAGGAACGAAAAGAATGAGTTGATTCCTACTAGAACAGTGACCGGTTAGAGAATTTGTATGGATTACCGGAAATTAAATGATGTTACCCGGAAAGATCACTACCTCATTCCCTTCATTGATCAAATGCTTGATCGACTAGCAGGGTAGGAGTACTATTGTTTCTTAAATGGGTATTTCGGTTACAACCAAATCTTGATTGCACCCGAGGATCAGGAAAAGACCACGTTCACTTGTCCTTATGGTACATATGCTTTCAAACGCATGTCATTCAAACTTTGCAATGCACCAACGACTTTTCAAAGGTGTATGATTCCCATTTTTCATGATATAGTGGAAGACATTATAGAGATGTTCATGGATGATTTCTTCGTCTTTGGGAAGTCTTTTGAGGTATGTCTCCGGAATCTTGATCAAGTAATTGTTAGATGTGAGGACACTAACTTAGTTCTAAACTGGGAAAAGTGTCATTTTTTTGTTAGAGAGGGGATAGTGCTAGGACACAAGGTGTCTAAATCTGGTTTAGAGGTTGATAAGGCCAAGGTAGAAGTTATTTAAAAATTTCCCCCTCCCATTTCTATAAAAAGGGTGCGTAGTTTTCTTGGTCATGTAGGCTTTTACCGGCGATTCATCAAGGATTTTTCCAAAATTGCAAGACTTATGTGCAGTCTTTTGGAGAAGGAGGTGAAGTTTGACTTTGATGAGATGTGCTTGAAAGCTTTTGAGATATTGAAGAGGAACTTAATTGAGGCTCCCATCTTAATTGCTCAGGATTAGAAACTACCATTTGAACTCATGTGCGATGCAAGCGACGTAGCAGTGGGTGCAGTGTTGGGAAAAAGAAAGAATAAAGTGTTCCACTCGATATATTATGCAAGCAAGACCCTTGACTCTACACAAGCTAATTACACAGTGACTGAGAAGGAGATGCTAGCTCTGGTGTTCGCCTTTGACAAGTTCAGATTGTATTTGGTAGGTACTAAAGTGATTGTTTTTACTGACCATGCAGCTATTAGGTACCTATTCAACAAGAAGGATGCTAAACCAAGGCTGATTCGATGGATATTGCTTTTCCAAGAATTTGACCTTGAGATCAAAGATTCAAGGTACAGAAAATCAGATAGCGGATCACTTGTCTACGTTAGAGGATTTTTTCCTTGTGAATAAAGGTGAGCAAATTCGGGAAGAATTTTCGGATGAACAATTGATGACATTAGATATCTCTCAAGTGTCATGGTATGCAGACATTGTGAATTTGATAGTAAGTGGGGAATATCCTCCGGGTGCAACCACTCAACAAAAGAAAAAACTCAATCATGATGCTAAGTTCTATATCTGGGATGAACCTTTCTTGTTCAAACAAGGTGTGGACCGGGTAGTGAGAAGATGCATTCCGGAGTATGAGGTTCACAAAATGCTCGAAAGTTGTCATGCTAGCCCATATAAAGGTCACCACAGAGGAGAGTGAACTGCTCATAAGGTACTACAATCTGGTTTCTTTTGGCCCTCGTTGTTTAAAGATTCTATTGCTTTTGTGAAAGGCTGTGATAAATGCCAAAGGTTGGGTACTATTTCAAGAAAACATGAGATGCCGCTAAGTAACATTTTGGAGGTGGAAATCTTTGATGTGTGGGATATCGACTTTATGGGTCCCTTCCCACCATCTAGTGGAAACCAATACATCATTGTGGTTGTGGATTATGTGAGTAAATGGGTTGAGGCTGTCGCTTTTCCTTCAAATGATTCAAGAGTGGTGATAAAGCTCATCAAGAAGCACATCTTCACTCGTTTTGGCACTCCAAGAGCAATCATAAGTGATGGAGGTAAGCATTTCATTAACTATCTAGTTAAAAATCTTCTTGCTAAGTATGATATTCGTCAAAAAGTTGCTACAACTTACCATCCTCAAACGAGTGGCCAAGTAGAGGTTTTGAATAGAGAGGTGAAGCAAATTTTACAGAAAATCGTGAATGTGCAGAGAAAAGATTGGTCCGAGAAGTTATATGATGCGTAATGGGCATATAAGACTGCTTATAAGACACCAATAGGCACTTCTCCCTATCACATAGTATTTGTTAAAACATGTCATCTTCCGGCAAAATTAGAACATCAAGCTTATTGGACAATCAAGAGGTTGAATTTGGACCCCGAGCTAGACGGTAAAAAGAGAGTGAATCAGTTGCATGAACTTGAGGAGTTTAGGCTCCACGCGTATGAGAATGCCAAGCTTTACAAGGAAAAGACAAAAATGTGGCATGACAAGCACATAGTTGCTCGAACTTTCACCCCCGGAGAAAATGTATTACTCTTTAACTCTAGATTGAGATTATTCCCCGGAAAACTAAGGTCTAAATGGAGTGGTCCTTTCGAAGTGGTAAGAATGACACAAAATTGGGCTGTTGAACTTAAAGGTGAGACTGTCCCTACGTTCTTGGTAAATGGGCAAAGAGTGAAACACTACTTTGGTATAGATTCAAATTGTGATTTGGAGGCTCTTGAGCTTAATGATGAATGATCCAAGCTGAGTCATTCCGCGATGTCAAATCAAGCGCTACACGGGAGGCAACCCGTGAATAACATGTAATAGATAGGTAGTCGTTTTTGAATTTTGAATTTTTTTTGTTTTAGCATAGTTTCAATTCTTAGAATTTAGGAATTTCTTTTAATTATTAGTTTTAGCTAGATAGGATTTTTCTTTATTTGTAACTTAGTGTGTAATAGTGAAAAAAAATAAAAATCATTGAAGCCAGGCACGCTGGCTGGCACGCCGCGCCTAGCTATAAGATTCAGAGAGCAAGTTAGGGAGCGCTGAGCGACACACTGCGCCAGGCTTTGCGATTTAGAGAGCAAGTTGGGGAGCGCTGAGCGACGCATCGCCCCTCCATCGCGCCACGCTCCAGTTTTTTTTTAAAATCTGGGTTTTTACCCAGATAAAACCCGACCCACTCCCCTTAAATCCCTTAAACTCCCAATTCTTTCCCCATTTCCCTAATCCACCCAACCCCCCAAATATACTCTCCAACTTCTCTTCTTCTTCCCCCATTACTCTCCATCTTCCTCCATTAACACCCACTCAAAACCCTTCCCTTTCCCAAAACCAACTTTCTTTTTACCCACAAATCCACCACCATCTTTTTTTTTCTTGTTTTCTTCACCCACCACAGCCCAAACAACCCCTCCTCCTAATTTTGCTAAGTTTTTTTTTCTTTTCTTCATTTTTCTCTTCTACGGTTACAATGGATCCAAAAGCAAAGACTGTGGTTAGTTCTAAGCGGAGTAGAAAGAGGGAAGCATTCAGGTCCAAAAATTGGGAACCATTCCAAAAATTTGGGGAAAAGGCGATGGAGTGGTATGGTTGGGAATGGTTTGAGCATCAACGTGAACTGAAATATATGGGTGACGAGTACGTCCATTAGGTAAGGTTGCAGTCTCAATTTCCTGTTATTTATCGGATTATGCTTGAGTTGGGGCTGAGATTTATTTTTGATCATCCGGGAGATTGTAATTTGTCTTTAGTTCGTGAGTTTTATGCAAATTGGCTCACTGAAACTAAGTATAAAACTATTCCTATTAGAGGTAAGGATGTGAAATTCAATGCTACGATACTAAATTAATTTTTGGGGACCCCGAATTGTGATTCTGATGACTTTAATACATTGAAGGATAAACCTCCTTATAGGGATATCTGGCATACTTTATGTGGGGTAGAGTCCACGGCTAGGTGGGAGCGTAGCAAGGATATTGGGAGGCATAATACCCTCAATTTTGCTAATTCCAATGAAGTTGCTAGGGTGTGGTTAAAGATAGTGTGTAGTGTGCTACTACCCGCGAAACATCTGACAAAGGTAACAAAGGATAAGGTGGTGTTGGTTTATATGCTGATGAAGGGGATGCCCATTAATGTAGGGGTGATTCTTAGACATAACATGATGAAATTTCAGAATAATATGAGGTGACGTTTTTGCTATGGGGGTTTGATAACCCGTTTTATGAGGGCCCAAGGTATTGAGGAAGAGGCTGTGGACCTGACTATTGCTTTTCACCCGGATCTGACGAGTAAATTAGTTGATGTGACTCGAACAAAGGCACTAGACACGTCCCATGAAACTGTCTTGTCTGCCCAAGAGAGGCAAGCCCGGGATGACAGTTTCATGGCAAGAATGTTTGATATGGCAAAGTTGTAGCTGCGGATAGGAGGACGCCCAGTTACAGATGAGGAGATGGAAAACCTGGCGGCTCGCTATCCTTTGACCAAGAGTGCAACATTTTATGCAAGACTGGTCCCGCATTTCTGGAGCCTCTGGATGATGATGAGGCTACTGTTGATGAGGTGATGGATGATGAGGAAGATGATGCCGATGATGAGGAGGTGAATACTTTGATGGTGTTCGATGGCGGTGACGACGAGGCCTAGAGGCCCGAGGAAGTATTCCTAACTCTATACTTTGCTTTAAACTGTGCACTGAGGATAGTGTTTATTTTTAAAGTGTGGGGTGGGGTAATATGTCTCTGATGTAGATAGTTGTTTACTGTTTTATCGAGTTTAGTGTTAGTTTTAGTTAAAAAAATAATTAATTTTGGGTTTCTCAGTCTTTGTTTTCGGTACTTTTACTGAGAATTGTCCCTTTGAACCGACTAGGACTAGTTTATTGCTTTATTGAGTCTTAGAGTCGTCATAGGAGTGACAGTTCCCAATGATGGATGGATGACGACCGTCTTAAGGGGAAATTAGTCACATAGAAGAGTAGGTTTGAGAAACCAACCTTGGTCTTTTGAAATTATGTCCGAAAAAGTTAGCCCAACGTCAGGGTAGTCACAATTGGAAAAGTGAAATAGAATGTTAACCTTGTAATAAACATGTGTTCTTAGTTTGACTCAAAATAAAATAAAATAAAATAAATGGGCTTAATTGTGTAGTGATACCGTAATGCAGGTTGTATGAGCATGTTAGTTGATAGGTTTGTATATGTGTCATGATGCCATGTGTGGTGAGAGTTGATTGGTTCTTGCTTAACTTGATATCTAGAACTTGCCTTGTGTGTGATTGAATTAGTAGCTTGTACGACTTAGGGAATGTGATGGAGGCGTTTCTTTGAATTAACCAATTCTTGACTCTACTTTTATGCCTACCATTGAAATTATCCCTAGTGAAACCCCATTGAGCCCTTAGCCTTGTTTATTGATAAGCCACATGATAAGCCGAAATCCGTTTGTTTGATACCAGTCTTTTGATCCTAATAAAATCCTTAATGCACTATGTTAAGAAGAAGGGTTGAAAATTGTTGGTTGATATAATAAAGGGTGAAATGCTACATTGTGTGGAAAAGAAAAGGATAGTTAAAAATTCTGTTTTGGCCCTGGTCCTTAGTGACAATGTGCACCTTAACTCAATTGAGAGTGACTATTTCAGAACTATGCTCGAAACATTGGCCCTGATCCTATCAAGGATAATGTGTACCTTACTCGGACTTTAAAATCTAAAGTGAGGGTGGCTAGTGCAAAGGCATGAAAAAATAATAATGATAGAGGGCGAAGATGGAGCAACAAAAAGGGGTAACATATTCATGAAGTGTGTACTAGGAGGAAAGAAAATCTATGAAGGAGATTGTTGGCAAAATAATGACATGTGCATTAGGGAGGTGTAGTCACTAAAATGATTCCTAAATATTTCCTCCCTTACCTTAAGCCAACATTACAACCAAATGAAAGTCCTCTTGATTCCTTGAGAAATACAATGAGAAAGTAAGAATACACTATTGGCAAGCTTATGGTATGTTGAGAAAAGTAAGAACTTCTTTTGTGAGAGTGAGTTGATTGTTTGAAAAATAGGCCTTGTTGATATTGCAATTGCTTGAGTGAAAAGCTTTACTAAACAAGAACAAGTGAGGGCATTCATGGCATGTGTAGGATTACCTAATTGGTGTGTTTATATAAGTTTGCATTAGCCCGAAAAAATATTAAAAGAGTCATTCTTTGAGAATATGTTGTAACTTGGTGTAAATGTTGTGAAATATTGCATCCATTGTGAACTACAAGATCATGATTAAAAATGTTTGGTTGATTTTAAGGTGGGTTGATAAATCCAAGGGTTGTGAAAAAGAGTTGATAGTCTAAAGATTGTTTGAGGACAAACAAAAGTCTAAGTATGGGGTGGTGATCTTAGGCGTATTTATATGCCTAAGTTGTCAATATTTGCCTACGAATTGATTGAAGTAACGAATGATCTTGAGTCTATTAGCTTGATTTCATTATACTTGTGATATTATACACTAAAACATGTGTATATTGGGGAGCAACAATAGTCTGATACTTGGGAGATGTTACTGAATAAACTGTAAATTTGAGCCTGTAATGAGAAGATAGCATAGGATCATTGACTTGCCGCAAAATTTTCAAGCTTATGTAACTTTCAGATGTAATTCACTTTTTCAAAAAGCCACAATTCCATGTAGCTATCGAATGTACAGTAGATTTCAAGTTTTGAAAACACAAATAGGACCTCCTTAAATAGATAACATTTGTAGTAGGATTAACTGAACTGATGATCTCTATAACCAGCTTCATTAGTTTTTGACAAGCCTCAAAGTAGTTGATGTAACAACTGGTGAACTTCAGCCACTCCAACGGAAAGTACTAACGATCAATGAAAGATTTGTTCATAAGATCAACTGCAGAATCCATGAACTGCAAGCACAAAAAAACAATAGCGAAGTGTCAAAAAGGTAAAATGACACTTGCACGTACATACCCACAGGTCTATGCAAGAATCCAGATACGAATGTACATCTTTGTAATAAAAACTCTATTTTTCACATTCTTGACTGTACTTCTGAATGTCTAATTGAGAAATTTATGCTAGCTAGGAGGAAGGGGAGAGCAGCAGCAGCATCTTATTTGTTAATTAGCCAAATACTCTTATGAGTGCAGTTATACTACCTACATTCACCACTTTGGTTATTGTTTTTTGCAAATGCACCAGGAAATGAAACTACCAACTCCACCTTCTTCAGAAATCAACATATTTTTGAAATTAGACCACCTTTCGTAAAACTTGATCCTTCACAAAAAGCTATTAAAGAAAGACAAGTATGTGTCATACTCTTAGTCGAAAGTTTTAGTGGTTAACAATAGGACAATTTTATTTGACTACAAAACCAAATGTACATACACATGCGCTCACTGTCAGTATGATGTCTATAATCACCAATACCCATCAGTCTTCGCTACAAATGAGGGATAGCACCTTCCTTTCTAACCATTCTGTAAGATTCCCTCTTTAAACTATACTAGTCTTGAATCCACTGAGCAAATATACCATGGAAAGCACGGTAACTTCCTACAGCTTTTAGGCCTACTCACTTGCTATATCCATATTCTGCAAATTTTGTAAGCTATTACATTGAAGTTCAAAAAAGATTATAACTTTTGCAGGTAAAGCTAAATCAGTTCTGAGACAAGGCAGAAACTGCTCATGCGAAGGTTATGTGAAAAGAATGAAAAACTTGTTTTAGTGGCAATCAATAAATTAACTAACGAAACTAGTTGCTTTCACAAGATCTACACCAGTCACTGGATTTGTCTCAACAGGATTGTTCTTTAGATAATTGGAACAGTAAACTAGACAAAGTAAAAAAATTACCTTCCCAACTGACTTCAGTTCTCGCCCAACAGGTTCCATAAATTTCAAGTCGACTTCAATGGGCCATACCTTCATGCATATAAAAAGTAGGGAGTGTGAAAACTGAACGCTGGGACTTAATGAAAAGGCTGAAGAGAAAAGTCAAAAACTAATTCAGATAACATATTTAGCAGAGACAGCCAACTACCATAAGTAATTACATTTGCTCAATTCAACAAGTGTCATTCATGTGAGCTTTCCCCTCCCTCAACACGCAAAAGTAAAGGAATCTGATTTACTTCCTTACACTACTGATACGCAACATCATCATTCCCTTTCCCTACATGTACAAGGTGGTTTCAAGCCAAGCATCAATCCAATCTTTATTATACCTAACAAAGACAACTGGTAGAATTTCTAAATGCCAACTTAAATCCCCTCTGCAAAGTAGTCCTATCATTTAAAATATGCAACCATCAGACTGCAACATAGAAATGCCTAAACTTGGCTGAACCTACATTAAGCTAACAAAAAAACTAATCAAAAAAGAAGGCTACAACAAAAAACACTTGACCTGCTGGCTGAACTAAATAACATCGCCACCAAAAGCAATTTTTTTCTTTTTTTTCATTCCAACACCTAGACATGAAAATAAGACCCTCATATGCTTCACAGTGAGCACATGCACATCAATCTCTAATTACCTTTGCCCTACAAGCTAAGCATGAGCAACAACTCGATTACAGCCACAAGCTTACGTTAAAGAAATCACCAGTCCTCTCAAAGGATTCAGAATTCTATAAATAGTTCATGATAACAATCGAAGAAGTGCAGCATCCAACTGAACAAAATTCTAAAGACAGAAATTACCATCTTTAGACTTAAAAGTATTAACTCTATCACTTTCTCCAACAAAGTCATAGTTCCAGTAGAGGAGTAAATCATTTCGGATTCTAATAGTAAGAATTCCATTGTCACTGTAGATAAAATAAAAAGAACAAGTTAAATTATAGAAGCACCTTAAGCCCCAGAAGCTTGATAGGTGGATTCTGTCCAGGAACAATGCAATCAGGGCCTGCTGCTTCTACTATTGCCTCCGTCCCCAATCCGCTACCAATTGGATCTGGATGCTGCAATTCCCAATCCAAAAAAACCACAAAGATTACATCTTTCGAAGCAACTCCCATACCCCACCACCCCACCCCAAAGAAAAGAGAAAAAAATACCACACAAACAACTCAAAAGTAAACACTACCATATACAAATTTTAGAGAAAAGTGAAACTCACAAAATGAGAAACAACAAAACAGAAACAAATATATGACTGCAAAAAAAAAAAAACGAACCTTCATGATAGAGAGAGCATAATCGGAAAGAGGGTTTTGAGGTATACGAAGAACAGGGGAATAATGAATTTTGGGGATGGGTTTTGCACCAGAAGAAGCTCTCCAAGGAACATCTTTCTGTAAGGCAGCAGCTCCTCCACCCATTCCGGCAATTTCTATATCTATGGATTCTTGTGAAACAGAAAAAAAAAACCCTTTTTTCTATTGCAGAATTGAAATTTGTAGCGATAAAGACGAAGATGAACAGTGAAGAAGAAGAAGATGAATATAGCAAAGCGTTAGCTACAAGAAGTGGCACTGACTGGATTTTCCTATCAATTTTTATCTGGGCTTTTTTTTAGTGGACGGAATCTATTTTTATCATAAGATATTATTTTATTTTTCAAAAATTAATTATGATTACTTGCTAGAAATTTAAGTCCAAACACATACTAGTATTATTTATAATTGTGAAGTGATTTTTAGTAAAGTTTTTTTTTTTTTCTCACTTGGATTCCACATTAGAGTTTGATTACTTTGGGTAGGGTTTCATTAACAGGAAAACGCTCCTACCAAAAAAAAACATTCATACAAGTTCAAACCTGAAACAACCCCATTTACTACAACACAGAGCTCCCCAAATCTCGAGAAGCAGCAGTCACATTCACTGCACCACTGAACTCTCGAGGAGCAACAACTTCATTCACTGCATCACATCTTTGGTGGTAAGTGATTTAAAGGTGATTTTGCATGTTAAGTAATAGTGTGATTAAAGTGTTGAAAAATTATGTGCAAACACACTATTTAATATAGTAAAGTGATTTAATAAGGTAAAAAAGCATGTTAATTAATCATGAGTAAATGTTTAAAAAGTATATACAAACACATATCATATATCTATTAACTTATCATAAATATTGAGGGCAACTAAATTTTTAACAATAACATCTCAACATTTTTTTTCGCATTAAGTAGAGTGAAATGACTAGAAGATGATTGTTAGTTGTGACTATTTACACCAAATTAAGCATTTTAGCCTGATGTCACAAACTAAGACTTCAACTAACACTCCGTGTGACACTCGATAACTTACTCAGGATTATGACACTTAGTGAAAATTTAAAGTGAACACACATATCATTGATCAAGTGAAAAGTAATAAAAGCGTTTATGAAAGTGAAAATACAAAATTAAATAGGTACTACTTTCTGATACCATTGTCTAAACACTAAACTATGTGCAATGACCCATTAAAAAAACTATAAATAACCTGTAAACATCAGAAATTGTTGCCTTCAAAGTTCACTGAAGAATAAAAATTTCTCTAAAGAGGGCAAAATTACAGAACAAATTACACTTAAACAAACCATTCCTGAGCTGCAGCACGCGACAAAGCAGTTATCAAATACATATATGAGTTACACACGGCTGCATTGCCAGTCATCTTCAACGATTCAACACACTGAAACCAACGAACAAAAACTAAGAGAAATGAATACCAGTATAACAAATGGTCATGGTTATGGACCACATATCCAGTTTTGGATTTGGGGTCTAATCCCACCTTAATGGAACAGGAATCGCGATGAATGTGTCCTTTTTAGTGTCCTTGTGTTGCAGCTGCTGCTAATCTCTGCCATCTTAGTTCTCGCTGCTCTTCCAGTTCAGTGGCCCGGGCTGCTTTCTCAGAATACTGTCTTTGGCACTCATCGAACAGATTAGCATCCATTTCCATGAACATTTTGCGAACATTTACAGTCAGCCCATGGATAGCTTGATTCCAATGATTATCTATGTTCTTTTGCAGAGCATCAAAAATGATCGGGAAAATGACATTGCGGTTCTGGGCGATCAATCCCACTATGTGCTCATTGTTCCATAGAAATAGGGCTCGTTCTGCAACCTGAAATATGAATTTGCTTCAGAAATACCACAAAAGATATAATAGATTGCCATCTCATGATCCAACGAATTATTATCAGATGATATCAAAATAAAATTAATATAAAGTGTAACTTACTACTAGAACATTTCTCAACAGAAAGCTGCTGCAAATGCACAAATGAAAAAAAGGACAAAAAACAAAAAGAATGGTTTTTACTGCACAAGCAAATAATGTTTCCAATGTCCACACGAAATATTTTGAATTCACGCCTATACTTGAACATGAATGTGCTTAAGACATCTAGTCGGTCTGATCAGAAATAGACGTTGCAATTGACCTTCTAGGAAAGAACAAAAGAATGAGACAAATGGACATATAACCAAAGAATTTCACAACCACCATCTCTGGAGTGCACAGCTAAACCTGTTACAGTCAAAAGCAAGCCGATTCACAAAGAAAGAAACTCTAAATAGATTAAAAAAAAAAAAGGATTCACCGAGAAGTTCAACTGAAATCACATGAAAAGAATCACTCATCCAACAAAAAAAAAGGTCATCCCAAAAGTATCCATATCTTATACTAATGAAATCAATAAAAAGAACTCAGAATCTGACCCTTACCTAGCTATCTTTCTTGGGTAACAGGACAAGATTCTAAAGCTTGATTGGGTAAAAGTTCTAGGACAGAAGTGGCCAAAAGAGTAACTACAACTAAGGCAACCTTTCATAATCTTCCCATCTCCAATCCGTGTTAGGTTCTTTAGCAGTTCAAGGAACTCAAGAAAAATTCAAAACAGAAAAAAGAAAGCACCTCTAAAAAGTGCAAGCTTATAATTTGAACGGAACTACTCATGCAGCAATAGTAACTAGCAACGAAGTGCTGCCCATAAAAAGGATAGTAAAGTAGAATACATCCATATCCAAGCTCACTCTATGCTTTTAACAGATTTTCTTGTGCTTCTCACCACAAAGCAAAAAAAGAAAATAGCAAAGACGCTTCAGAACAGGAAAAGGAATTTTTACAATTTCACCTCCTAAGCAACGTAGCAGAAACCAAGCACTAGAACCCTAACACTCATTCACTTAATCAAGGGAAACACTGAAACAATAAGCTGATCAAATACTGAAAACAGATATATGCTCATAATACAGGTAGGCCATTTCACTCCAGCTTCTGGTCCTTTGAAGAAAGCATCCATCATAATCCTTGATGAAGGTTGATGATATTGTGATTGCAGGTAGTGAAAGGAAAGAAATAAACCTGAACCTGTAATCACTCTTTCACCAAGAATCTTGGAAAGCTGGGATACTTGTTGGGTATAACAGTAGAAAGAACAAAATCTGGAAAAAAAGGAAAAATATTCGCTCGATTGGCCTCTCTATGGTAATGAATGCCCCTCTTCTCTTCTCTGGCGTCTAAAACGAACAACCCTTCACACCTATAATAGGGGTATTGCATAAATAGACAGGTCACTCTGTGGGATTGACAATCTTTGCTCTATAATGTTAGGTCCCAATCTTTGTTATGACCCTTAGTTATAAACCTACTCCCTCCGTCCCTTTTTAGTTGTCCACTTTAGAAATGGCACACAGATTAAGGCAACAATGATTAGCACAGTGAAGTTACAATTTTACCCTTATGACAACTTTTCACTTCAAAATTACAACCACTTCTTTGAATTCAAGTGAAATA